>BSBM01000315.1:5232500-5497500 GCA_027924585.1 Larix kaempferi | reverse complement strand
TTTCTACTATGTAGTGTTGTAGACAATATTGTATCATGTAAAAGATGAGTCTCATCAATGATACAAAGCCAGTATTTTGGAAGTGTTGTAGACAATTCCACTAGCCTGGTGAGTTCTTGAGAGGTCTCTATTTCCCTAATTTACCTAGATACAATACTTTCTAGTATTGGTCCTTATTAAAAATATTCAAATCTCATCTAAAGCTTGTAGTATGGAAGTGTTGTAGAAAATCCTATATCATGTAAAATATGAATCTCATTAATGATCCAAAGCTTGTAGTTTGGAAGTGTTGTATACAATCATGTAAAAGATGAATCTCATCAATGATCTAAGGCTTGTAGTTTGGAAGTTCATGTAAAAGATGAATCTAATCAATAATCTAAAGCTTGTAGTTTGGAAGTGTTGTAGACTATTATGTAAAAGATGAATCTCATAAATTTTTTGCACAATTTGTAGTATGCCTTAATGTTTATGTTAAATGTTTAATGTTCAATGTTAAATTGGTCTTGTGGCATTGGTAGAACTTAAGTAGTATGCCTTAATGTTTAATGATTAAACATACATGTCTGCTATGTAAGAGATGAATCTCATAAATGATCTAAAGCTTGCAGTTTGAAAGTAACACCAATTTCATTAAACTTGGACTTATTCTAGTCCAAGTCACTTTGAAGACGGGGCTAGAACCACCTTTCTAAACTCCAAAATCAAGCAAAATCTAGTTCCAAAACTGCCAAATCTAGGTTCCAAAAGTGACAAAACCGGTTCCAAAAGTGCCAAAACCGGTTCCGAAAGTGCCAAAACCGATTCCAAAATTGCCAAAACCGATTCTGAAAGTGCCAAATCAAGGTTCCAAAAGTGACAAAACCGGTTTCTAAATAGCCAAAAACCGGTTCCGAAAGTGACCAAACCAGTTCCGAAACTGCCAAATCCGTTTCCAAAAGTGCCAAAATCCAAGTTCCAAAACCATAATTTTTCTTTTGATATTTGTGTATGTATAATATGATGGTCATTTGAAGTTGAATGTCATTAACCAAAACGCCATTTTTGATGAGGCTCGAGCTAAATGAATGAAGGGGCGGCCGACCCTTCTTTTTCCCATTATTATTTTCATTATAGTTCTAGATTGCAAGAAGAGTGGTTCTATCCTTCTTGTGTTCACCATTCTAGATACAGGTGAATTGTCAGATATTGGTGTTCACACTTATCTACTAAAAGAAGGGGCGGCCGATCCTTCTTGTCGCAAATTGGCATAAATATTGTTTACATATTATAACATAGGAAATGTCCCGATCCCTGCCACATAATGCGGAAGTCGGTAGTGGGGAAATGTTGTCCCAACCTTTGTAGATTAATTGTTCTTCATTTCTCTTTTAAATGAAGGGTCGACCGACCCTTCTTGTGCTTAGTATTTTTGCAGTCTTCGACATTCAGGATATACATGAGTTGGAAGCCTATACTTCGTAGGTTGAATATTTACACAATTCCCTCATAAATGAAGGGGTGACTGACCCTTCTTCTACCCAATATTATTTTCATACTAGTTCTATACTGCTAGAAGGGTCGGCCGACCCTTCTTGTGATTTATATTTATCCAGTCTTGACCCTTATGGTTATACATTAATTGATCTCTATTTTGGAAGGAGAAAATCTCACACGTGTAAGCCTCAAATAATGAACCGACGCCATAGGAAGTGATGACATGGCATGTATGATCACATGGCATCTATGATGACATGGAATGTGTGATGATGACATGACATGGCATGTATGATGACATGGAATCGAAAGAAACATGATGGTGTTCCGTTGTTATGATTAAGTTAGCGTTGCAATGTGACATCATTCTGGAAAAGTATGGCAAGTTTGTGAAACTTTGGAAATTGACAAAGTATGGAAAAAGTAGTCAAAACTGCTCTGAGGAAATGCCCGCCATAATTCATGGTTTGAGAAAAATGCACGCACCATCATATCATGCTATATTTTGTTGAAGTGGCTATACAGTTATACATGATTGCGGATTGCGGGAACTGTTTGAGTAATGGATTTGTGACATGCACTTCCGCAACCCGCAATTCAGATTGCCGATTGCGGAAAATTTGGTTTGTTTTTATTTCGAGTTGTAGTCCCACAACCCACAATTGTGGATTGCGGGAACATTGTATATATTTCAAAACAATTAAATCCCCGCAACTCATCTTCTGCATTCCCCAGATTAGATCTCGACCATCGACTTGCCTTAATCTTATGGCCCAGAATTAAGCCGACGAAATTAATAAATATGTTGATGTTGTTTCTGTTTCCTTTTATTATTTTTCATCTTCGAAAATTAATTGCTGTGTGGATTTTATTGTCAAATCCATTTAAAAAATTGCCAAATCCAGTTTCCAAAAGCATACTTTTTCTTTTGATATTGCCACTTTTAAAACTGGTTTTTGCGGTGTTTTGATATGATAAATATGACGGTCATTTGAAGTAGTAAAAAATATACAAATTATCAAATGAATCGGTGTCTGCATAATATGACGGTCATTTGAAGTTGAATTTCATTAACCGACACCCCATTTTGAATGATGCTCGAGATAAATGAATGAAGGGTCAACCAACCCTTCTTCGCACTATTATTTTCATAATAGTTCTAGATTGCAAGAAGGGTGGTACAATCCTTCCTGTGTTCACCATTCTGGATACAGGTGAATTGTTGGATATTGGTGTTCACAATTATCTACTGAAATAAGGGGTGTCCAGTCCTTCTTGTCGGCAGTCGGAAGTCCTGAGACATGTTGTTTAGATGTTATAACTTATGCAATGTCCCGATCCCTACCATATACTATGGAAGTCGGTTGTGGGGAATTGTCGTGCCAACCTTCGTAGATTTAATATTTTTTCATTTCTCTTTTAAATGAAGGATCGAACGACCCTTCTTGTGACGTTAGTATTTTTGCAGTCTTCACTATTCAGGATATAGATGAATTGACAGGCTATACTTCATAGTGTGAATATTTGGACAATTCCCTCATAAATGAAGGGGCAGTCGACCCTTGTTCTGCCCAATATTATCTTCATACTAGTTCTAGACTGCAAGAATGGTCATTTGATCCTTCTTGTGTTCACCAGTCTTGATACAGGTGAATTACTAGATATTTGAATTTGATTCCCGTAACCCGCATTTGCGGATTGTAGGAAGATTATTGTAAATGTTTGCATTTTGCATTTCCGCAACCCATAATGCGGATTGCGGGAACAGTTCGAATAATGGATTTGCGATTATCCTCTCAACATAGTTTGTCATTGTAGAGTCATGATCAAATTCCTTGGTGGTATAGTGAAGAGGATCAATGGAGTTTTACGCATTCCAGGTTTTGCGTGTAACCTAGTATTATTAAGAAAAGTTATTCATGTTCGTGTCAAGTTCCTTTTATCTAACAAAGGGTGTAAAATGGTCTAGTAATCTATAGTGTTTGCTAAGGGTGATTGTGTGGGAACTCTATTCAATGTTCATGCATGTGATGTTCAATGTAATATTTATTCAATTTCTACAGTGAACAAATAATCACTAGGATCTACAACCTCACAATTAGAACCTGTACATACCTCTAATGGTCATGAATTTTAGGTACCTAAACAATCCCTTGCTTCACAAATGAAGTTACCTACAAAGGTGAAAAGTCCAATGTCTAAAATATTCACTCATTGCCTGAATAGCCAGTCAATCGGCTAACTTATAACATATCCATAATGGAGAACACAAGAAGGGTCGACAATCCTTCTTGCAGTGTCGAACTATTATGAAAATAATATTGGGAATATGAAGTGTCGGCCAACCTTTCAATGACGAGGAAATTTTAAAAATAGAACACCTTAGATGTTTTAACATATAAAAATTGTTTCTCTCGACTTCTGTTTTCCCACAAGAAGGATCGGCCACCCCTTCTTTTCATAGTAAATTGTGAAAACCTTTATCCAACAATTCATTCATATCCATGATAGAGAACACAAGAAGGATCGACCGACCCTTCTTGCGGTGTCAAACTTTTATGAAAAGAATATTAGGAATAAGAAGGGTTGGTCGACCCTTCATTTACGAGGGAATTGTAACAATAGAAGACCTTACAAAAAGAGCGGCCGCTCTTTCTCTAAGAATATTTCCACTTGTCAACCAAGCCTTTGAACCAAAACGTCTATAAATTTTGTTCTTTAAATGTTGATATCTAGTATCCCAGGGTGACACATGGAATGATCATATTGTGACACTTGGCATATTTGATTTGGAAAATTGAGTATTAGAAATATAGTTTAATTATAGTATTGACTCGTATAGAATATTTTCTCCTCTTAGCACCACTTAATCCATGCTAGGTTTTATTCTCTATTAAAGACTATGTTTTAAGTATGCTTGGGCAAACAATCTGATTCTGTTCCAAATCATCAATTCTGGAGTCGTAACAGGTTAATTTTTTTATTTTAAATAGAAACATTTTTTCTTTTTGTTTGTTTAAATCGAAGCATTATTTATTTTTTTCTTTTTTTAAATAGAATGAAATATCATAAAAGGGAGAACACAAGAAGGATCGATCAACCCTTCTTGCAGTGTCGAACTATTTTGAAAATAATATTGGGAAGAAGAAGGGTCGCTCGACCCTTTTGTAGTGTTGAACTATTATAAAAATAATATTGGGAATAAGATGGGTTGGCCGACCCTTCAATTGCGAGGGAATTGTAAAAATAGAACACCTTGTAAGTTATAACATATAAAAATGGTTTCTGAGTAATTTTGGTTTTGATCCTTAATTTTTGACAAGAAGGATCAGCCGCCCCTTCATTTTGTAGTTATTTGTGAAAACCTTTATCCAAAAATTCCGCTATATCCATAATGGCGAACACAAGAAGGATCGACCGACCCTTCTTGCAGTGTCAAACTATTATGAAAAGAATATTGGGAATAAGAAGTTGTCGCCAAACTTTCATCTACGAGGGAATGGTGAAAATAGAACGCCTTAGAGAAAGAGCGGCCGAGCGGCCACTCTTTCTCTGAGAATATTTCTACTTGCTAGCAAATTCTTTGAAGCAAAACTTCTATAAATTTGGAGACACGTGGAATGCTTATATTGTGACATGTGGCATGTTTGATTTTTAAAATTAGTTTAAAGAATTTTTAAACAAATATTAAGGATATTAATGGTACCAGGCATGTTGGTCGTAGGATTTTCAATGAATCGATTGGAGTAATAAGTGTACGATTACTCTAGCAAAATCTGTACTCGCTACGGATGATATCTATGACCACCATGATCTCGCCATACTGTGATAATTACCATTGACCCCATCCAGAGACTTTGTTGGTGACAATACATAAACATTATGTGGACTGAAAGCATGATGAGATTATTCACATGAGTGATACAATCCATCATTTACGGTGAATACTGTTAAGCCTGTTGTAGGCCATTTAATGTGCTAGCAGTAGGCATATTTGCCATTGGATTTTCAAGGAATCGATTGGAGTGATACGTGTACGATTACCCTAGCAAAATACGTAGTTTCTACAGATGATATCTTTGACCACCATGATCCTATCGTACTATGATAATTACCATTCCCCATCCGTCCCAGACTCCCATCCCATTCAATCCATCAACACAGTGGCCACTCACAGAAAACTGAAATGGAATTTTTCAGTTTGTTTGCCTTATATTCCCTGGGTATGCATGGATTTGTCATTATGTTCCTGCAACCAGGAGGGGACATAGGGAGATTAAGAAACATTCTCATATAGGTAGATGAAGAAACGTTCTCATATAATGGATCTAATGCACCATTTTCCTGCAGAGAAATTTGGGGAGATAATAGGTAGCTTGAAATGATTGAAGAATCTTGATATCCATATTCCAAAGCCTCTTCCTCTTCTCAACTTATTGGAGCAACTTCCTAACATTGAAAGACTACATATCCGCAAAAGGTTTTTCTCAGTAAGAAAGAATTTTTGTAGTCATTATTATACACACGTCTAATTTAAGTGTTTGCTTATCATTTGCAAAGTATATTTCATTGGTTGAATTCCTTTGCTTCCACTAACTACAGTGTTAGGACCTAACCCGTCCAAGCGGGATGCCCAGACCAACTATGTTAGGAGCTAACTAACCCATCTAAGTGGGATGCCCAGAACAACTATGTTAGGAGCTAACCCATCCAAGTGGGATGCCCAGACCAACTATTATGGTGCACTTGGAAATTTTGGAATAGTTTCTCTGTTTTTATTGTGCATAATGATATGTGTGCTCACGTGTTGGCTGCAATAAAACGATTATTTTTGCATTTGTTGGAAATGGTTTCTTTTTACGGCAGCATGATAAATAGTTATTTGTTTTCTATGCAGGTATTCCAGAGAGATGCAATACCGCCGTGTCTAGGCTATCTTCAAATCTCTGTACCTCCAGATCATGCAGTCATCTTCTTCTAACTGTGCATAATTTGTTTCACTTGTTGTAATGATGTGCACCTCACCCATTTCCACTACATTTTATAGTCAGTCCCATGACAGTCGAAAATCTCGACACTTTCCAGCTCCGTAGAATGAAAAAATAGAATGTTATCAATCGTTTCTATTTCTTCCTCGATGAATTTCATCTCACCAAAGTTCAGCTCACCAACTTAAGATAGTAGTATCAGACTTGACAGATACTAAACTTGGTGATGATGTAGTATCAGAGTTCAATGATGTAGTATTAGACTTAACATATAGTAAACTTGTTATCACCATCGCACATTTGGTTTCATTCTTTCAAAGAAACTTGCAGTAGTCATCGAATGTTGTTTTAATACATTCCTTCATGTCTAGAATGAGTCTAGTGCTTCTAAGTCTACAAGTCGAAGCACCAATACAAGTTTAGTCTTTATTACTCCTTCAAAGGAGATGATCTGATTAAGGATAAGGAGAATCTAAAATGTTCAACCACTTTAAATTATTCTGAAGTTGAATTTAAAATAAATAAATAAAACAATTGAAAAGGACCTTCTGAAAGTGGCAATATTGGCTTTGAAAAGGGTGTTTTTCTATTGGAATAGTGTGTTTTTCTACTACTTATGAACCTTAAATTGCAGTTTGTTGTTATAAAACTATGAACTTCAATTCAAAAAGTGTGAATTTAAAATAAACAAATGCAATTTCTGATTTGAAAAGTGTGAATTTCAAATCAAATAATGCAATTTTTTATTTGAAAATTGGAATTTTCATTTTTAAATGTTCTAAATTTTAAGGTGAAAAACTCAATGTCTAAAATATTCAAGTCACATTGAAGATGGGTCAAAAATCACGTTTCTAAACTCCAAAATCAAGCAAAATCTGGTTCCAAAACTGCCATATCCAGGTTCCAAAACTGCCAAAACCAGATCTGAAAGTGCCAAAACTGATTCCAAAATTGCCAAAACCGATTCCGAAAGTGCCAAATCAAGGTTCAAAAATTGACAAAACCGGTTCCTAAAGAGCTAAAATCGGTTCCAAAAGTGCAAAATCCAGTTCTGAAAGTGACCAAATTGATTCTGAAACTGCAAAATCCATTTCCAAAGTGCCAAAATCCAGGTTCCAAAACCATACTTTTTCTTTTGAATGAGGCTCAACATAAATGAATGAAGGGGCGGATGACCCTTCTTCTTCCTACTATTATTTTCATAATAGTTCTAGACTGCAAGATGGGCGGTTCGATCCTTCTTGTGTTCACCATTCTGGATATAGGTGAGTTGTTAGATATTGGTGTTCACAATTATCTACTAAAAGAAGGGGCGGCCGATCCTTGTCAGCAGTCAGAAGTCGGGAAAAATATTGTTTACATGTTATATCATAGGAAATATACCGATCATCGCCACATACTGCGAATGTCGGTAGTGGGGAAATGTTGTCCCAACCTTTGTAGATTAATTGTATTTCATTTCTCTTTAATTGAAGGGTCGATCGACCCTTCTTGTGCTTAGTATTTTTGTAGTCTTCACCATTCAGGATATACTTGAATTGATAGCCTATACTTCATAGGTTGAATATTTCCACAATACCCTCATAAATGAAGGGGCGGCCGGCCCTTATTATTCCCAATATTATTTTCATACTAGTTTCAGACTACTAGAAGGGTCGGCCAACCCTTCTTGTGATTTATATTTTTCTATTCTTGACCATTTTGGTTATACATGAATTAATCTCTATTTTGGAAAGGGAATATCTCACATGTGTGAGCCTCAAAGAGAGAACTGATGCCAAAGGAAGTGATGACATGGCATCTATGATGACATGGAATGTGTCATGAGGCTGGAAAGACACAAGATGGTGTTCTGGTGCTATCATTTAGTCAGTGTTGCAATCTGACATCATTCTCAAAAAGTATGGCAAGTTTGTGAAACTTTGGAAATTGAGAAAGTATGGAAAAAGTAGTCAAAACTGCTGTGATAGAATGCCCGCCATAATTCATGGTTTCATAAAAATGCACTCACCATCATATTATGCTATAGCTTGTTGAAGTGGCTATCTAGTTATACATGATTGCGGATTGCTGGAACAATTTAAATAATGGATTTGCGATATGCGTTTCCGCAACCCGCAACCCGTAATGTGGAATATGGATTGCAGAAACTTTGGTTTGTTTTTATTTCTAGTTGTAGTCCCGCAACCCGCAATTGCAGATTGCGGGAACGTTGTATATATTTCCAAACAATTAAACCCCTGCAACTCGTCTTCCACATTCCCCAGATTAGATCTCAGCCGTCGACTTGTCTTAATCTTACGGCCCAGATTTAAACCAACGTAATTAATAAATATTTTGATTATGTTTATGTTTCCTCTTATTATATTTCATCTTCGAAAATTACTTGTTGTGTGGATTTTACTACGAGTTTTTTCCAGGGATCGGGTTTGCCTATTTTTCCATCTTTAATGAAGGGTTGACCGACCCTTCTTATGCTTAGTATTTTTATAGTCTTCACCATTTAGGATATACATGAATTGAAAGCCTATACTTCATAGGTTGAATATTTGCACAATTCCCTCATAAATGAGTTGGGGGGAATTATTCCTTGAGAATGGGGCAGCTCCCCAGTTACAGATGGAGGAAAGATAATGGGGAAGCTCCCAAGTAGACATGGAGCTCCCCAGTAGACACAGAGCAGAGAGAATGGGGCGGCTTTGAATGCATAGAGGGCTGAGGTACCAGAGTTGCAGCCAGGTAGCCGGTGAAGGGACCTGCTAGCAGTGCAAGAGAGGCCCAACATAATGGCCAAGATTAATTACTCAGAAGTACAGGGTATAGGGTATAGTATAACAAGCATAAAATTTCTGAGGGGAAATGTAAATTCATGGACGTCAAATAGAACAATTCAGCTATATCCATAATGGATAACATAGGAAGGATCGACTGACCCTACTTGCAGTGTCGAAATATTATGAAAATAATATTGGTAATCAGAAGGGTCGACCGACCCTTCTTCTAGTGCCAAATTAATTTGAAAATAATACGGGGAATAGGAAGGGTCGGCCGACCCTTCAATTACAAGGGAATTGTAAAAATTGAACACCTTGGAAGTTATATCATATAAAAATGGTTTTTCCCGACTTCCGTTTTACGGCAAGAAGGATTTGTCGCCCCTTCTTTCCATAGTTAATTGTCAAAACCTTTATCCATCAATTCAGCTATAGCCATAATGGATAATACAAGAAGGATCGTCTAACCCTTCTTGCAGTGTCGAACTATTATGAAAATAATATTGGGAATAAGAAGGGTTGGCCGACCCTTCATTTAGGAGGGAATTGTAACAATAGAACACCTTGGAGAAAGAGTAGCCACTCTTTCTCTGAGAATATTTCCACTTGTCAGCAAAGTATTTAAAGAAAACGTCTAAAAATTTCATTGTTAAAATGTTGATATATAGTATCCTAGGGTGACACGTGGAATGATCATATTGTGACATGTGGCATATTTGATTTGGCAGATTGAGTATGGGGAGGTTACTAATGCGGGTTTAACCATAACACAACTAGGAAATGAGAATTCACTCATATCAAGATTACCCTCTGGAAATTGAATAGCAACACTTTTTCTATGTAATATGATGACTAACAAATTGCCCATATTGGTCTTTGTGTTTAAGAAGAGCATTAAAGATCCCATAATGATTAACTGTAATGAATTTCCAGGAAATTGATTAGAACCTTTCGGTTTGAGAAATGCAATTATTACATCTATAACAAAATAACATATAGCATGAGCCAACAAAATTTGGATTAAGATGAAGTACAGTTTTAACTATATCATGTCGCATGATTTGATGTCAAATCTAAACAACTTATCATTGATCTTCATCTGTCTCGCATACGGGAGATTAATGCGGACTAGTCCCAAGGTTTGAAAAGGCTATTTCATGCATGAAGGTGGCGCATTCTGTATCTTGCATGTCCCTCTCTACGAAGGTTCTCCCTGCAATTTTATCCGAATTCAGTCTTTTTGTTTGAATATGGAGGAGAGAAATTTGTGTTTGTCTACTCTGCAATGTCACAAATATAGGAAGTCTGCCCAGGGGCAGTCCGGGGGGGTTGGCTTGAAGCGATACCTCTCTGATATTTTTCATGGGAACAACACTGGCGGTAATGAGCTCTCTAATGGTGGCTTGACAAAGCATGCTGACAACTCTAGCAGCAGTAAAAGATCAGGGAATTAGGGGCCGGTGCAGCATTCTCGTCAGGATCAGGGAATCAGGGGCCGGTGCAGCATTCTGGCATCGGTTTTGATTTTGGAAGCAAGAATTGGAAGGTCCTCTCGACTCCTGACTCTGGGTTTATCTCGACCCCCTATGAAGCTGGCCATAATCAAACTGGTCCTACATAGAATTTTCGTGGTACTAGCCCAGGAAATTGGCAGCATGCGTTGGCCGATAATGGTGGTTTGGTTAACATTGATTCTCCTCATGGGAAGGATAGCCCTTCCCCATAAATTCTCACGCAAGTTCTGGACCTTGTTAGTTTTTGAGCATAAATTCAATAGATCTAGGATCTTAATTGAAAGAACAACATGTACAATATATCAAGCATAAGAGACAAGAGACAAGAGACACAAAACATTTCACTCGAGAAAACCAAGAAGGTGAAAAACCCTGCAACTTCCTGAGAGATAGAATAAGCATCAATACAAGGATCACCATGATCAAACCCAAGAGATAGATATCTTCAGTAGCATGCTCCTCCTCCACTTGTGTGCACCCTTCTCTTCTCTCACTAATGCGAAGTGATTGAATGAGACAATGTGTAAAATGAGAGAGTCACACTCTCTATTTATACACTAACTTTCACTTGACCTTTACTCAACTAGGTCGGCCCTAACTTGACCACATAACATAATGCTGACTGGGCCGACCCCCAATAGGGTGGTCTAATAACCCTTTGACCCACATGACTCATACGGGGCTGACCCCAACAAGGTGGTCTAATAACCCATCAAGTGTTAAAATTTAATATGCTAAGACAAAAAATAGCAGCATTACATTCCATTTCACAATAATAGCATATACAGGATCACTAAAGAAACAACAAGCATAGCATAAACACAAGAGACACAGATTTATCCTGGGAAACCCTCATGGGGTAGAAAACCTAGCAAAGCTTCCTCAATATAGATGACCCGCAATATACAAAGATGCAAACCAAAGACATGATCTCCTCCTCCACCATAGAAGACCTCTCCTCCACAAGTGCGCCTCTCTCAAGTGAGTGAGTGTGTCAAATGAGGAACACACCTCCTCTATTTATACACTACTCTGACATATCTTTTAGACAAGTGCATGTAGGCTCGTATTTAACCATTAGGTTAAATACCATATTATAACTGACTGGGCCGACACCACTAGGGTGGTCTAACAACCCTTTGACCCACATAACACATACAGGGCCGACCCCCACTAGGGAAGTCTAATAACCCATGTTACCACATTCCGACGGAGGAATAAACATCTCCGGATATACAATAAGATCTTTACGGAGGAATGAAACATCTCCGGAATAATAAAGTATAAATATAATATTCCTTGAAGTTACGATATCTCAACACTCCCCCTTAACGAGAAGGATATTATAACAGCATTTGCATGAGCAAGGAGTCATCAACATCATACATGATACATCTATAAATCATTGGAAGCTTTCTCAACATCATCAGTAACTCAACCCGTTACTGGAACATCTTCAATACTGGAACATCAACATCTTCAGTACTGAGTCTTTATCTTCTGCAGCACTCGAACAGCTACAACAACATCAACATTTGGATCCTCACGATCATCGGTATCGTCATCTCACGATCATTAGCATCATCATCACACGATCATCAGCATCGTCATCACACGATCATCAGCATCGTCAGCATCGTCATCACACGATCATCAACATCGTCATCACACGATCATCAGCATCGTCATCACACGATCATCAACATCGTCATCACACGAGTATCCATACCAATACAAGTATCCTCATCATTAATACAAGTATCCATACCGATACAAGTAACCACATCATCAATACAAGTATCCTACCGATACAAGTGAACACATCATCAATACAAGTATCCTATCGATACAAGTAACCACATCATCAATACGAGTATCCTACCGATACAAGTAACCACATCATCAATACGAGTATCCTACCGATACAAGTAACCACATCATCAATACGAGTATCCTACCGATACAAGTAACCACATCATCAATACGAGTATCCATACCGATACAAGTAACCACATCAACACACACAATCATATTACAAGATGATCAATCCTGCTCTCTTTAGGACATGGGTCCATGAATGATGCAATCCTGTCATGTACCTTTTTGAACCGAGGTCCAAGGACGATCCAGTCCTACCATGTACCTTTTGAACCGAGGTCCAAGGACGATCCAGTCCTATCATGTACCTTTTGAACCAAAGTCCAGGGATGATCCAGTCCTATCATGTACCTTTTGAACCGAAGTCCAGGGACGATCCAGTCCTATCATGTACCTTTTGAACCGAAGTCCAGGGACGATCCAGTCCTATCATGTACCTTTTGAAACGAAGCTCAGGGACGATCCAGTCCTATCATGTACCTTTTGAACCGAAGTCCAGGGACGATCCAGTCCTATCATGTACCTTTTGAACCAAAGCTCAGGGACAATCCAGTCCTATCATTCGATTCTCAGAGACCTCATGTCTACGGCTCAATTCAAAGGATTAAAGTCTGAGGACGATCCAATCCCCTTACCTGTTCATTCAGGATTTTGTTCTCGGAGACATCATGTCTGCGGCTCAATTCAAAGGACTAAAGTCCGAGGATGATCCAATCCCCTTACCTGTTCATTCAGGATTTTGTTGTCGGAGACATCATGTCTACGACTCAATTCAAAGGACTAAAGTCCGAGGACGATCCAATCCCCTTACCTGTTCATTCAGGATTTTGTTCTCAGAGACATCATGTCTATGGCTCAATTCAAAGGACTAAAGTCTGAGGATGATCCAAACCCCTTACCTATTCATTCAAGATTTTGTTCTCGGGGACATCATGTCTACGACTCAATTCAAAGGACTAAAGTCCGAGGATGATCCAATCCCCTTACCTGTTCATTCAGGATTTTGTTCTCAGAGACATCATGTCTACGGCTCAATTCAAAGGACTAAAGTCCAAGGACGATCCAATCCCCTTACCTGTTCATTCAGGATTTTGTTCTCGGAGACATCATGTCTACGAATCTCTTTAGGACTGAAGTCCAGGGATGATCCAATCCCCTCATGTCCACCAAGGACTTCATTCTCGAAGACATACATCTATGGCTCTCTTGAGGATGATGCAATCCTATATGTCCACCAAGGACTTCATTTTCGAAGACATACGTCTACGACTCTCTTTTAGAACATGTGTTCAAGGATGATGCAATCCCCTTGTCACCTTAGACCCTGTCTAAGGACCATCCACCAACCTCTCTGTCGGCATCACCAATATAGGTATTCACATCATCGACCTCACTGTCGATGCAGGAAATATTATCATGAGTTATCACATCACTCCCCCTTTCGAGGAGGGTCCTTCTGAACTATATTAAGTTTGTCTCAGAAAACTTTACTTGAGGTAGAGGTTTGGTTAGTACATCGGATCGGTAGAGGTTTGGTTAGTACATTGTTACAAATTCAAACTTTTGGTTCTTTTCTGCACCATATCTTGGAACACTAGATTCTTTGCCATCTTGATACAACTCTGCTTGTCACATAGGATCATAGTTGGGTCTATCTCTAAGTCAAACAATCCTGAAGCCATACTTCTTCACAAATAGCAGAGCAAGCCGCCATATATTCCGCTTGTGCTGAAAGCCATACTGGACTGCTTCTTGCTAAACCACAAGATCATGGCTGATCCCAGACAATAACATCCTCTCGATGTGCTCTACCTGTCTGATACACTTTCTGCTCAATCAACATTTGTGTAGCCATCTGAAGTCATGATCTCCAAAATAGCATAGATCAAAGTCTATCGTATCCTTTAGGTACCTCATCACATGCTTTGCAACTAATAGGTGAACACATCCAGTTTTCACTAGATACTGACTCAAGGTGTTCACAGCAAAGCATATATCTGACCTAGTATTCATTAGAAACATCAATGACTCAATATTTTGTCTGTACAGAGTTCTATCCACTAACTCTGATGAGTCATCTGCTAACAACTTCAAGAGTGGCCATCCCAACACATCAAGTCCTTTTAATATTTCTCAGCATACTTTCCTTGGTTGAGAAAGATTCCTTTTGAGCCTTGCCATACTTCCAGACCTAAGAAGTAATGCACCAATTTGAGATCTTTCATTATCATTTCCGCATTGAATGATCTTCTGCATATCTATCTGTTCCATCTCACGTTAGATGGGTCTACTGATATGAGCCTCAATATCATTCGAACTCTGTGGTGAGTTCCTTCTTGCATCCATGTCATCTATGTATAGAAACCATATTCAACCTTGTAGCAAAGGTTGAGATCCACATCACCCATGGTGATCATTAATATCATCAATTGATTATCGATCTTGGGAACCCATACAAAACTTGATTCACTTTTTTTTTTTTAATTACACCATTAAGAGAATGGTCTTATCTAGCCACTTGGAGCAAACATTTCATCATGATTCTCTTCCTCTTTCTAGGAGAATCTTCTAGCCACAAGCCTTCTATAGTGTGTTTGATTTGTAAATCTTTTGTTAAACATCCATCGCTTGTTCAGTGTTCATCATTCATCATGATCTTTCTTACAAATCAAAATTAAGTACATGATTAGTAATACTTCATAATCATCAAATCATATTGTCATGATAACCTATTATGCATACATATATTATTTACATAGTTATGCAACTATTTTGACCAATACTTTGGCACAACACTTTCCCATATCCTGTATGCATACAGTGGCTATCTAGATGCCTTCCATCTCTACCAGAACATACTATCGAGAGTGTGCACAACTCTCAGCATGTCAGCAAAGAGGTTTCATTCTAGACAAGTAACAATGGAATGTTTGTCCAATTTACCAATCATATGCATATTAGTAGTATACTGTTCAATGCTTTATGAATGTTTACACTCAGCATGATATATTCTAGGAATACAAATATGCATACAAGCAATATCATTTACTATTTCTAATAACAACTCAAATACTTATCTTTTATGTTTGTGTGGTTGCCTCCCGTTTGATCTTCTGTATGTCTTATGAACTTCTATTCATTCTGTACCACTGTGCATGCTCAAGTGTGCACTAGTGTCATCCTCATTATCTCATACACAAACATACATTCATTAGTATATTCTTAATATTATCAAAACATTCTAATTCTAAATAATCTTGAATATATATAGTCATGATCATTAGTATTCAGAGTTTCAAGGAAGTCTTCTTTTACTCATGCATATTCTTGTTTGATCATAGTACTCTTCAGGTTAATTAAATCATAGTATGCATAAACCCTTGATTACTAACTTTATGAATAAGCATAACCAATCATACCAAGTATACTTATATAAGGGATCCTAACACAAGGTAAGATTCTAACTTGACATAGGATAACATACCTGGATTAGTATACCTGCTTAGTTATGTACACCATACCTAAACAATCTCTTCAATGATTTAGGGATCCTGAGCTAGAACCTGCATGTCTCATAGGTTAAGCATAATATAACAAAGTCATACATATCTCGTACGTAGAACAAATATTATGGATGAGTCTTTGTCTTCATGTTGTCATGGTCATGGAACTTGATTTGTCTTTTGTGATGTACCTGTATCTTGTTAGCAGACAACATCAACCTCACACAACACCATAATGCATTAGTACAATCATATAGCCCTAATCAATGAATCTCTTCGATCATTCACATGCATTCATACTGTTACTAGGGTGATAAGACAATTCTAACATTAATCAAGATTGTACTAATAAATAATATGAAGACAAACACATCATGAACTTAATCAAGAATCAGATTTCAAGACATACCTGAACCTCCTTAAGTCATACCTGTCGAGACTTCTTGTAGTCTTCTTATGTAAGGCCTTAGCCTCAACTCCCCCTGAAACTTGATCTAGAGCTTGATTAGGGTTTGCTAGAGAAGCCCTAAAAATTCAATCTTTGACTTTCACACTTCTGAATGGATGGAAGGATGTGTCTTGCTAGCATACTTCAATTTTGAAATCTCCAAAATTTGACCCCTCAAAATTGCCTTCGAAACTTCTGGATCTTCTGGACAGGAACCCGAACTAGGGTTTGATGAATCCCACCCTTCTGTCCAATCAAAAGGTTCCATTGAAGGCTCTAAACTCTTATTTTTCTAAGGAGATTCCAGCCATGGTTATAGACTTAAAAAATTCCAACTTTTGCTGAGGCCCTAATTTTCCATCTTTCTGATCAAAATCCCGAACTAGGGTTTGATCAAGCACGGTCTTCTACCCAACCAAAAAATTTGATCTTGGTATCTAAATTTCAATTTTCTTGAGTATCACTCAGCCGTGGACTCCGATTCCAAAAATTCCAACTTTCTCCGAAACCCTAAATTCCGGAAGCCATGAATGAATGTGCTCAAAAAATAATTCTGTTTTGACAGAAATATGTACCTAATTGTTTCTGCTACAACTCTAAAATTTTCACTCCACAGGGTCTGAAAACGTTTTCTGCAGTAGCCTGACCTATCATCTTTCCATCCTGACAGGTCTGACCTCAATTGGATTTTCTGAGAGAGAGTTATGCCAAATGTCGCAAAGTGACATGTTTTGGGATAATACAGAGTGCGAACTTGTACGGCATGCCACGTGTCACTGTTTGAACTTCGGCCTCTGAAAATGTTTCCTGAGATAACTCTCCCTATTATATTTCCATCCTGATAGGTCTTACCTCAATTGGGCTCTCTGAGAGAGAGTTATGCCAAGTGTCGCAACGTGACCTGTTTATGGGATAAAACAGGAGAGAGAACTTGTATAGAGTGCCACGTGTCACTGGTTTCGCTTCGGCATCTAAGAATGTTTTCTGAGATAGTAAAGTCTGTGTACTACCTGTCACTTTTTACGAAATTTCATTTGGAGCTTCCCAGCCCAAGTTATGACCTTTTTTCCTAGGTCACCTGATTTTGACTGAGATCTAGAAGAGGCAGAAACCCTAAATTGTACTGATGATAACTTACAAATTAAAATGAATCTGAGGGTGCCATTTGGACACAAGATACCTGGAGATGTTATCTACGACTTGTAAAGGTTTTAGATCCTGAACCTTCACAAAAATGGATTTATGGCGAAAGTTCCGCGATGACTGGTTTTTGCTATATAAAACCCTAACCTTCAAATTGTCGTAAGTAAAGCAAGTGTCGTAAGTGCCATACCTTGCCTTCCTTCAGGTTAGCTCTGATACCATGTTAAAATTTAATATGCTAAGACAGAAAATAGCAGCATTATATTCCATTTCACAATAATAGCATATACAGGATCACTAAAGAAACAACAAGCATAGCATAAACACAAGAGACACAGATTTATCCTGGGAAACCCTCATGGGGTAGAAAACCCAGCAAAGCTTCCTCAATATAGATGACCAACAATATACAAAGATGCAAACCAAAGACATGATCTCCTCCTCCACCAAAGTAGACCTCTCCTCCACAAGTGCGCCTCTCTCAAGTGAGTGAGTGTGTCAAATGAGGAACACACCTCCTCTATTTATACACTACTCTGAAATATCTTTTACACAAGTACATGTAGGCTTGTATTTAACCATTAGGTTAAATACCCTATTATAACTGACTGGGCCGACCCCACTAGGGTGGTCTAACAACCCTTTGACCCACATAACACATACAGGGCCGACCCCCACTAGGGAAGTCTAATAACCCATGTTACCACATTCCGACGGAGGAATAAACATCTCCGGATATACAATAAGATCTTTATGGAGGAATGAAACATCTCCGGAATAATAAAGTATAAATATAATATTCTTTGAAGTTACAATATATCAACATCAAGTATAAGTTATGACACTTATAATATAAGTTGCGACACTTGCAAGTACACATGACGACACTTCCAATCGGAGGAATAATACATCTCCGTTGGGGATACAATAAAGTACAAATACAATATACAAGTGAATATCTTTTGAAGTTACAAATACATCAACACTCCCTCTTAAATGAGAAGGTATTCTCTTGACACTAGTCATCAATACATATAGGCACAAGTCTTCAACTTTGGAGCTGGATCATCGTCACTGGATCACAGAGCATCATCATCACTACTGCTGTACTCATCATCTCGACCACTGGTGCTATCTCTCAATTCTTCTCATCATAGGAAGTTCTACAGAGCCAGCCCTTTTTCATGTTGGATGTAGGCCCACCACCTGTAGGTCTTCATCATCACTGGCCATATTGTGGAATCCTCAAGACTTATTACGTGTGTCAACAAAACCTCGAAAGAGCATCCAAGGACTTTTACGAGCTCACTGCTCAACCTATTGGATCTCCCGGGATATTTTACTTGCAACTGCACAACCTGTCCATGGCCAAAAAGTATCATCCTAATACTCATGATCATACTAATCATGTCATCTCAGTGAGCAAGCCATAAAGTAGGTACACCTCAGGACTGATTAGACTGCCTCTGCAAAACCTACAAGATCTCCCATGACTGATTACACTGCCTCTGTAAAACTTGCAAGAGCATCTTAGAACTGATCATATGCCTCTATAAAACCTGTGTACCATACTATCACATCATCGTCTTCAAATCATCGTCATCGTCCATGGAGCACAACACTTACACTCACCAGCATGGGAGGACCAACCTACTACCATATGTGAAAGGCTCACAAAACTTACATCAATGACCATGGGAGGACGAACCTACCACCATGTCGGAACGGCTCAGCAATTACATCAACGACCATGGGAGGACGAACCTACAACCATGTCGAAAAAGCTTGGCAATTACATCAATGACCATGGGAGGATGAACCTACCACCATGTCGGAAAAGCCTACTCAGCCCTTACAACTCACCATGGGAGGGTGAACCTACCACCACGTGAGAATGGCCCAACCCTTACATCTGCACCATAGGAGGATGAACCTACCACTATGTGAGAATGGCCCAGCCCTTACATCTATACCATAGGAGGACTAACCTACCCCTATGTGAGAATGGCCCAACACTTACATCAACGACCATGGGAGGACTAACCTGCCACCATGTCGAAAAGGCTCAACACTTACATCAATGACCATGGGAGGACTAACCTACCACCATGTTGGAATGGCTCATGTGCATCTGTGTCTCCAGACTCATCACTTCCCCTTGGAAGGTATCTTGATCTGAAGTACAGCAAGTCTCCCTCTGAAGTATTCAAACTTCACTCTGGTAAGAGGCTTGGTCAACACATCAGCTATCTGCTCGTTCGTCGCAACATACAGGAGCTTCACTGCTCCTCTCTGCACCATATCCCTGATATAGTGATACTTGATATCAATGTGCTTCGACTTATCATGGAACACTAGGTTCTTCGACAACTTCACACAACTTTGGTTGTCGCAATATATACAAGTAGCACTCAGCTGGAGATCAAACAAATCAGACAGTAGCTTCCTAAGCCATACTGCTTCACAATTGGCCGAACAAGCTCCGACATACTCTGCTTCGACTGTAGTCAGTGCCACACAGGACTGCTTCCTTCTAAACCAAGAGATCATACTGGAACCCATACTGAAGTAGCACCTCGAAGTGCTCTTTCGATCAATGGCACTACCCTCCCAATCCGAATCAACATAACCCTCCAGGTTAAACTTTTGATTTGCCTTATACTTGATCCCATACTCAATTGTACCCTTCAGGTACCTCAGAATATGCTTTGCAGCTATCAGGTGAACATGTCTTGGATCTGTCAAGTACTGACTCAAGTTGTTCACCACAAAGCAGATATCTGGTCTTGTATTCGTCAGATACATCCAGGACCCAATCATCTGATTATACATCATAGCATCAATCGGCTCAGAAGAAGCATCACACAGAAGCTTCAAGTTCGATGCCATAGGTGTGGCCATGACCTTGCAGTCCATCATCCCGAACCTCTTCAGGATCTCTACTGCATACTTCCCTTATCCAAGGAATATTCCATCTACACTCTACCACACCTCCATACCAAGAAAGTAGTGCATCATACCCAAGTCCTTCATCTCGAACTCAGCAGCAAGCTTCCTCTTCATGTCGGCAATCAATCTATCCTCACCTGTTACAAACAAGTCATCCACATACAATAGTAGTATCACTGGATTGCCTTCCTCAACCTTGTAGTAAAGGTTGGAATCCGCTTTACTCTTGGTAAAGCCCAAACTGGATAGGAATCCATCTATCTTGCCATACCAGGTCCTGGGTGCCTGTTTCAAACCATACAGGGCTTTCTTCAGTTTGCACACATGTGACCCTCGGTCATGTGTCTCAAACCCGAGTGGTTGCTCCACATACACTTCCTCTTCCACTACACCATCCAAGAAAGCTGTCTTGACATCCATCTGGTGTACCTTCCATTTCATCACTGTAGCTAGAGTAAGTACTGATCTAATGGAAGTGTATCCGGCCATAGGAGCAAAGGTCTCTTCATAATCAATCCCTTCTTTCTGGAAGAAGCCACGAGCTACAAAATTAGCTTTGTATTTCTTTATGCTACCATATGCAGCATGCTTGATCTTATAGATCCACTTGGAAGTCACAACAAACTTCCCATTTGGTCTTGGGACCACATCCCAAACATCATTCTTCATGATCGATTGGTATTCTTCAATCATGGCATTCTTCCATTATTGTATCCAGGATCCTAGGAACTTCAGATTCTTCAATATCTTCAATAGATAGATTTATTTAAACTTCGTTGCTGGAACAAATGTTGTAGTCCTTCTTTTGTAGGTGATTGTATACGATCCTTCCTACAAGTCAAATTCAATTGCATGATTAGAAACTTCTCATAGTTTTTCAAAAACATATTCTTACACATAAGAATATATGTCATATAGTCATGCAATTATCTTAGCCAATGCTTCAATACAACATTTATCCACATCCCGTAACTTTCTAGATGCCTTCCATCTCTACCAGAACATTGTTAAGACTGTGCACAACTCTCAACATGTCAGCAAAGAGGTTTCATTCTAGATAAGTAGCAATGGAATGTTGTACAGTACCATAGGCCACTTACCCATCACTATGTTAGTAGTATCTTGTTCATTAATGCATAATGTACATCCTAAATCTAGGAGCATAAGTATGTACATGAATGGACAACATCATTTAAGTAATGACAATTCAAATACGTATCTTTGTTTGCTTGTAGGGTGGACTCCCTCTCAATCTTTGCTTCCTGGATTACCCGTCCTTGAACTTATATTCATCCTGGACCACTATGCATGCTTAAGTGTGCACTAGTGTCATGATTGTGTCATCCTCAAGATCTCAAACATAATACATTCATTAGTGTAATCTCAATACTATCAAATGATTCTAACTAGTCTTAACCATGTATGGTCATGATCATTTCGAACAAGCATTAGTATTCAAGGTTTCAGGGAGTACTTATTTTACTCATGCATATTCTCATTTGACCATAGAACTCTTCCGGTTAGTCATATCATCAATCAAGGTAAGAAACATAATATGCATAAACCCTTGAATACCCAAACTTATAACTTCACGAATAATCATTATCAATCATGCCAAGTATACTTATAAAAGAGATCCTACCACAAGGTAGGGTTCTAACTTGATATAGGAAAAACATACCTGGATTATTATGTTAGTTAGTTATGTTTAACATACCCGCATAATGTCTTCTGTTCTTCTTCAAAGACTTGTGCTAGTAACCTGCATAACTCATAAGCTAACCATTGTAGAACCAAAAAATATACATACCTCGTAAGTAGAGCTTCTATAATGGCTATGGATGAGTGTTTGTCTTCATGTTACCATGGTAATATGTTCTTGATCTAGAACTTGATCTGTCTTTCTTGATGTACGTTTCATGTTAGCAGACAACATCAACCTCATACAACATCATGGTGCATTAGTACAATCATAAGTGTCAAAACCCTAATCAATAAATATCTTCTATCATGCATTCATATTTTATTAAGGTGATACGACACGTCTAAAATTAATCAAGATTGTACTAATATTAATGAAGACAAACATATCATAAACTTAATCATGAACAGATTTCACAAACATACCTATATCTCTTCAAGTCATACCTATTGGGATTGCTTGTAGACTTCTTGTGTAAGGCCTTAGCCTCATCTCCCTTTGGAACTGGAATCTCTTCACTTATGTAGGTGTCCCATTCATCATCTTCTAGGATTAACCCAATCCACTTTGATTTGCTAAAACTGGATATGGAGCTAGATTAGGGTTTGTTAGGGAAACCCTAAAAATTCAAACTTTCAATTTCAAACTTCTGAAAGGATAGAAAGATTTGCCTTGATGAGCTGATCAACCTGGTATACTTAGAATTTGAAAATTGCAAAGTTTCACCCCTCAAATTTGCTTTTCAATCTTCTAGATTCACTAAGGAGGACACTGAATTAGGGTTTGAGTTTCCTGGAGCTTCACCCAACCAAATAGTTTGATCCAAAGCTCTAAACTTCATTTTTTCCAAGTAGCTTCCAGCTATGGTCACAGATTTAAAAAATTCCCATTTTTGCAGCAGCCCTAATTTTTCACCTTTCGATCAAAGTCCCGAACTAGGGTTCAATCAAGCTTGTCCTTCTTCCCAACCAAAAAATTTGATCTTGATCTCTAAATTTTGATTTTATGAGTAGCATTCAGCTGTGGTCTCCGATTACCAAAATTTCAACTTTCTTCGAAACCCTAATTCCCGGAGCCATGAATAAAGGTGCTAAAAATGCAATTCTGTTTTGACATAAATATACACCTTATTGTTTCTAGTGTAACTCAGAAATTATGAATCCACAAGGTCTGAAACTTCGACCTGTGGTATTTTGCTCTATCATATTTCCAACCCCATAGGTATGACCTCAATTGGATTCTTTGTGAGAGAGTTATACCAAGTGTCGCAACATGACCTGTTTATGGGATAAAACAAGAGATAGAACTTGTACGGCGTACCACATGTCATTGGTTAAACTTCAGCCTCTCAAAAAGTTGCCTACGAAACTAGAGTTTGTTCTCTACCTCTTAATTTTTACGAAATATCATTTGGAGCTTCCTAGCCCAAGTTGTGACCTTTTTTCCTAGGTCACCTGTTTATGACTGAGATCTGAAAGAGGCAGAAACCCTAACTTGTATTGATTATAAATCATAAAGTACAACAAATTAGAGGTTGTCCTTTGGACATAAGGTACAAGGGGATTTTATCTATGACCGGATAAGGCTTCAAAATCTGAGCCTTCTCCAAAATGTATTTATAGAGAAATTTCTATGATGACTGGTTTTTTCTATATCAAGCCGTAGCTTGCAATTTGTTGCAAGTGCAACAAGTATCATAAATGCCATAGCATGCCTTCCTTTAGGATAGCTCTGATACCATGTTAGCTTTTTAGCATAAATTCAATATATCTAGGATCTTAACTAAAAGAACAACATGTACAGCATATCAAGCATAAAAGACAAGAGACAAGAGACACAAAACATTTCACCGGGGAAAACCATGACGGTGAAAAACCCCGCAACTTCCTCAAAGATAGAATAAGCATCAATACAAGGATCACCATGATCAAACCCAAGAGATAGATATCTTCAGAAGCATTCTCCTCCTCCACTTGTGCGCACCCTTCTCTTCTCTCACTAATGCGAAGTGAGTGAATGAGACAATGTGTAAAATGAGAGAGTCGCACTCTCTATTTATACACTAACTTTCACTTGACCTTTACTCAACTAGGTCGGCCCTAACTTAACCACATAACATAATGCTGACTGGGCCGACCCCCAATAGGGTGGTCTAATAACCATTTGACCCACATGACTCATATGGGGCCGACCCCAACAAGGTGGTCTAATAACCCATCAAGTATAAGTTACGACATTTACAATATAACTTGCGACATTTGCAAGTACACATGATGACACTTCCAATCAGAGGAATAATACATCTCTGTTGGCGATACAATAAAGTACAAATACAATATACAAGTGAATATCTTCCGAAGTTACAAATACATCAACAGACCTGGAAGCCTAGGTCCGTTGGTTACGGGGTGACTTCTCCGAGATGAAGACAACCATATCTCACCTCGCTACCTTCGTTCAAATTTCTAACGCTGAAGTCCGGAATAACAATGGAAATATTAAAGACTACTTCGAGAAGCTGGTTGGTAAGTTAGACTCGTTCCATAGATGCCTTAGGATCATGGAAGCTAAAGTTGATTATATAAGAACCAGTGGCAGAAATAGCCCATCCGTCATCCTGAACATTGACGATAAAAATATAGGTACAACAGCAGGAGGCAAGGATAAGAACGCTTGTATCCATCATGGCAACTGACTCCTTCTTTTTGTTCTCGTCTCGACGTTTTAGCAGCTCTATTTGGGCTTAAATTTTGTAATCCTTCTTATATGTATTACTCTTGTAAGTTTCTCTTAGGTCAGTTCGTTAAAATTTTTAGTAATAGTAGGAATTAGGCCTTTTTTGAAGATCACAGATTGAAATATGAAGAGACTGTTTCGACAGCTCTTGTTTTTTGGGACGAGTCTCCCCTATGCTATGTAATATGTTCTCTCTTTTTAATATAAAATATCGTTAACCGTTTTTCGGATCAATGACTATGAATTCAAATTTGGCCGAAGGTGAAAATCGCAGTTAGGAGCCTAATTGCAATTTTTAGAAAATTTGGTAGAGGGTAACAATAATGCTAAACCGTGGATCAGACACAAACATGAAAGATGAACTTCTTGGCCTATGGTGTATGCTAAAAGTTGCCAATATTTTTGGTTTAAATGATTTGAAAGTATTCGGTGAGTCGAGGGTAACAATTAAATGGGCTCAAGCAGACTACAAGCATAAAATCCTCGAACTTGATCATTGGTGTCAAATGATCCGCTCAGAAATCCAGTTGTTCAAAACCATCTCCTTTGAGCATATATATAGGCAGCACAACATCGATGCAGATAAGCTTTCAAAAGATGCAATGAAAAAAGAAGTTGGTTATTTGTTTTGGGAGGAAATTATTGATCACTTATGTTTTGATAAGGGATCAATAAAGTTCTTTGGCTAAGACATATTTTGGACTTCTTTTTGACTTAGAAGGGATAAGTTTCTAAATAGCTGAAAGTTTTTTATTTTTCTGGCAGAAGGATGAAATTCTCAGACTGTTTTTGAGAAATTTTGTAATTTTCCAAAAAGTCTTTTTAACAATACTTGGTTTAATTCGTCTCTCTAGTGAGTCAAGGAACATCATGTACTATTTGATTCAGTTTTGAATAACAATAGTATGATTTTTTCTTTTGAAAAAAAATGGATTATAATGTTCATGTATTTAATTATGCTTGATATGTTCAATCTATGGAATGAAATTATGTGTAAATAAATGTAAGCCATGAATATGCTATGTTAAGCCTGTTAGAAGGTTATATTCATGAATGAGGTTTCTTTCAATTGCATAAGCTATCTGCTGTATTAATTTTGTATGTGAATGGTGAATGGCTAAAATCCATTTATGTAATACATGTATGCTTATGCTTTCACAACCTCATTGATGGATGGATGCCTCCTGTATGTTCCTAGAATGATAGGCATAAGCCTAGTTATGAAGATGCTAATTAGATGCTTAATAACTTAACTTAGCAAATTAACTTAATATGATGATATTAATGACTGTTATGTAATTGCAAAATGTGAAACAATATGAATCAAGTAAAGAAATTTACTGGTGCATAAAATACATATAAATCATATGAATGATAAATCAAGCACACATATTTATATGTTTTATGATTTAACAATACAATTTAAATAGAGTTACATTTTCGGAAACCAAACTCGACACTTTACAAGAATTATAATCACAGTGAAATTGGACATACTTGTACAAACAAACATTCAAGTGTATTATTTAACAAAATACTTCCATTTTTATTTTATTCACAATTGGCCTCACATCGCTCATGCCATCCAGGCGCTGCAAGCAAGGCCATAATCTATCTAACAAAAATGTGTCATTGACATTATCAGAATTATAAGTTTTTGTTATAATACAGTTTCCTTCATCGTTAGAAACATGTTTTTCTCTGGAGTCATCGACAATCATAGTATTTGTCCAATCCTAACCATGGTTCAAAGTGTCCCAAACTATACTTAAAGGCTTTTGAAATACATTAGGATTTCCAACACCTTGAAAACCCTCTCTGGCTACGGAAGAACAATTTTCCTGTGTTAAAATTAATCTAAATTGTTCCCTTTTTAATCTTGTTCTTTGTAATAATCTAGGCAAAAACTCGTCAACATTTTTTCGTTGAGCAGATGTCCATACTCCAACCTCAAAAATACGAAATTATTTTTCAAAAAATTCCCTTAAGCTTGGCGGTATAAAATAATACTTTGTTGATGTTTTGATGTGTTAATTTTTCAGAATTTACTTCAATCTAATCTAGGATCTTAACTGAGAGAACAACATGTACAGCATATCTACAGCATATCAATCATGGACACAATAATGCAAGCACACAAGAGACATAGAGTTTACTTGGGGAAAACCATAGAGGTGAAAAACCCTAATAACTTCCCTAGAGATAGATAGAGCAATGATAAAACCCAAGCATAAGAGATAGACATCTCCTAGCAGCAGCTTCTCCTCCTCCACAAGTGCACCACTCTCTCGAGAGTGTGAGAGAGGATAGAATGATGAAATAGAGTGCCTCCTGCACTCTATTTATACTTGACTTGACTTGCCTAATAACCTTTACTAGGTCGGCCTTAACTTAACCACATAACATAATAATAATTGGGCCGACACCCAATAGGGTGGTCTAATAACCCTTTGACGCACATGACCGACCCCCAATAGGGTGGTCTAATAACCCTTCGACCCACATGACTTATACAGGGCCGACCCCAACAAGGTGGTCTAATAACCCATCAAGTATAAGTTACGACACTTACAATATAAATGACGACAGTTCCGTATAGAGGAATAATAACATCTCTATAGGAATACAAACACTTCCGTATAGAGGAATAATACCATCTCTATAGGAGTACAATATACATATATGAAATACATTCCGAAGTTACATATACATCAGCACTCCGTCTTAACTAGGAAGGTATTTCTCGACACAGGTCTTCTAGCACAAGTCTTCTTCTTTGGATCATCGTCACTGGATAGTTGTCATCGAGTCATCGTCATCGTCACTGTTGCTAATATCTCAATCAATCTCTGAATCTACTCATCATGGGAAGTTATACAGAGCCAGTCCTTTTTCATACTAGATGTAGGCCCATCACTTGTAGGTCTTCATCATCACTGGCCATACTGTGGAATCCTCAGGACTTATTACGTGCATCACAAAACCTCGAAAGAGCATCCCAGAATGTTACGGGTACACAACTCCGACCTGTAGGATCTCCTAGGGCGCTATTACATGTGACCCCACCACAAAACCTCCAAAGAGCATCCCAGGATGTTACGGGTACACAAATCCGACCAGTAGGATCTCCCAGTGCACAAATTACATGTGGTCACCACAAAACCTCGCAAGAGCATCCTAGGATGTTACAGGTACACAACTCCAACCTTTAGGAGCTCCCAGGGCACAAATTACATGTGGTCATGGAAAAACCTCGAAAGAGAATCCCAGGATGTTACGGGTACACAACTCCGACCTGAAGGATCTCCTAGGGTGCTATTATATGCCATAGGACAAAACCACGAAAGAGCATCCCAGGATTTTACGGGTACACAACTCTGACCTGGAGGATCTCCTAGGGCGCTATTATATTGTTAATATTTAATATGCTAAGACTGAAAATAGCAGCATTACATTCCATTTCACAATAATAGCATATACAGGATCACTGAAGAAACAACAAGCATAGCATAAACAAAAGAGACACAGATTTATCCTGGGAAACCCTCATGGGGTAGAAAACCCAGTAAAGCTTCCTCAATATAGATGACCAGCAATACACAAAGATGCAAACCAAATATATGATCTCCTCCTCCACCATAGAAGACCTCTCCTCCACAAGTGCTCCTTTCTCAAGTGAGTGTATGTGTCAAATGAGGAACACACCTCCTCTATTTATACACTACACTGACATGTATTTTACACAGGTACACGTAGGCTCGTATTTAACCAATGGGTTAAATACCCCACTACAACTGACTGGGCCGACCCCTCTAAGGTGGTCTAATAACCCTTTGACCCACATAACATATACAGGGCCGACCCCCACTAGGGAAGTCTAATAACTCGAGTTACCACATTCCGACGGAGGAATAAACATCTCCGGATATACAATAAGATCTTCACGGAGGAATGAAACATCTCCGGAATAATAAAGTACAAATATAATATTATTTGAAGTTACAATATCTCAACACTCCCCCTTAATGAGAAGGATATTATAACAACATCTGCACGAGCAAGGAGTCATCAACATCATACATGATACATCTATAAATCATTGGAAGCTTTCTCAACATCATCAGTAACTCAAGCAGTTACTGGAACATCTTCAATACTGGAACATCGACATCTTCAGTATTGAGTCTTTATCTTCTGTAGCACTTGAACAGCTACAACAATATCATCATCTGGATCCTCACGATTATCGTCATCACACGATCATCAGCATCGTCATCTCACGATCATCAGCATCGTCATCACACGATCATCAGCATCGTCATCTCACGATCATCAGCATCGTCATCACACGATCATTAGCATCGTCATCACACGATCATCAGCATCGTCATCACACGATCATTAGCATCGTCATCACACAATCATCAGCATCGTCATCACACGATCAACAACATCGTCATCTAAATCATCACGCTCAGCAGCATCGTCATCTAGATCATCACGATCAGCAGCATCGTCATCTAGATCATCACGATCAATAACATCGTCATCTAGATCATCACGATCAACAACATCATCAATACAAGTATAAATATCATTAATACAAGTATCCTCATCAATACAAGTATACACATCATCAATACAAGTATCCTCATCAATACAAGTATACACATCATCAATACAAGTATCCTCATCAATACAAGTATACACATCATCAATACAAGTATCCTCATCAATACAAGTATACACAATAGCAGCATACCCTGCAACACACAAGATCCAATTACGGGATGATCAATCCCTCTCACTTTAGGACATAGGTCCAAGGATGATACAATCCTGATCCGCTTACGGGATGATCAGTCCCTCTTAGTTTAAGACAACTCTCATGTCCATGGATGATGCAATCCAGATCAACTTACAGGATGATCAATCCTTATCACTTTAAGACACCTCACCATGTCTAGGGACGAGGCAATCCCAATCTATTTATAGGATGATTAGTCCTTATCAGTTTAAGACATCTCACCATGTCTAGGGATGAGGCAATCACAATCTATTTACAGGATGATTAGTCCACTCAATCTCATTTAGGACTATCCTTCCTTTCAAAATTACTGGATTTACTGTCCGAGGATGATTTAATCCATTCAATTCATTTAGGACTATCCTTCCTTTCGGAATTACTGGATTTACTGTCCAAGGATGATTTAATCCACTCAATTCATTTAGGACTATCCTTCCTTTCAGAATTACTGGATTTACTGTCCAAGGATGATTTAATCCACTCAATTCATTTAGGACTATCCTTCCTTTCGGAATTACTGGATTTACTGTCCAAGGATGATTTAATCCACTCAATTCATTTAGGACTATCCTTCCTTTCGGAATTACTGGATTTACTGTCCAAGGATGATTTAATCCACTCAATTCATTTAGGACTATCCTTCCTTTCGGAATTACTGGATTTACTGTCCGAGGATGATTTAATCCACTCAATTCATTTAGGACTATCCTTCCTTTCGGAATTACTGGATTTACTGTCCGAGGATGATTTAATCCACTCAATTCATTTAGGACTATCCTTCCTTTCGAAATTACTGGATTTACTGTCCGAGGATGATTTAATCCATTCAATTCATTTAGGACTATCCTTCCTTTCGGAATTACTGGATTTACTGTCCAAGGATGATTTAATCCACTCAATTCATTTAGGACTATCCTTCCTTTCGGAATTACTGGATTTACTGTCCAAGGATGATTTAATCCACTCAATTCATTTAGGACTATCCTTCCTTTCGGAATTACTGGATTTACTGTCCAAGGATGATTTAATCCACAACCGTACATTTAGGACCAACGTCCAAGGATGACTTAATCCTCAACCGTACATTTAGGACCTACGTCCAAGGATGACTTAATCCTCAACCGTACATTTAGGACCTACGTCCAAGGATGAATTAATCCTCAACCGTACATTAAGGACCTACGTCCAAGGATGACTTAATCCTCAACCGTACATTTAGGACCACGTCCAAGGATGACTTAATCCTCAACCGTACATTTAGGACCTACGTCCAAGGATGACTTAATCCTCCACCGTACATTTAGGACCACGTCCAAGGATGACTTAATCCTCAACCGTACATTTAGGACCTACGTCCAAGGATGACTTAATCCTCAACCGTACATTTAGGACCTACGTCCAAGGATGAATTAATCCTCAACCGTACATTTAGGACCTACATCCAAGGATGACTTAATCCTCAACCGTACATTTAGGACTATGTCCAAGGATGACTTAATCCTTAACCGTCCACCAAGGACTTCATTCTCGAAGACATACGTCTACGGCTCTTCTTTAGGACTGAAGTCCAGGGATGATCCAATCCCCTCACATGTTCACCAAAAACTTCATTCTCGAAGACATACGTCTACGACTCTTCTTTAGGACTGAAGTCCAGGGATGATCCAATCCCCTCACATGTTCACCAAGAACTTCATTCTCGAAGACATACGTCTACGGCTCTCTTGAGGATGATGCAATCCTATCATGTCAACCAAGGACTTCATTCTCGAAGACATACGTCTACGGCTCTTCTTTAGGACTGAAGTCCATGGATGATCCAATCCCCTCACATGTTCACCAAGAACTTCATTCTCGAAGACATATGTCTACGGCTCTCTTGAGGATGATGCAATCCTATCATGTCCACCAAGGACTTCATTCTCGAAGACATACGTCTACGGCTCTCTTGAGGATGATGCAATCCTATCATGTCCACCAAGGACTTCATTCTCGAAGACATACGTCTACGGCTCTTCTTTAGGACTGAAGTCCAGGGATGATCCAATCCCCTCACATGTTCACCAAGAACTTCATTCTCGAAGACATACGTCTACGGCTCTCTTGAGGATGATGCAATCCTATCATGTCCACCAAGGACTTCATTCTCGAAGACATACATCTACGGCTCTCTTTAGAACATATGTTCAAGGATGATGCAATCCACTTGTCACCTTTGACCCTATCTAAGGACCATCCACCAACCTCTTTGTCGGCATCACTAATATAGGTATCCTCATTATCGACCTCACTGTCGATGCAGGCAATCTCATCATGAGTTATCACATCACTCCCCCTTTCGAGGAGGGTCCTTCTGAACTATATTAAGTTTGTCTCAGAAAACTTTACTTGAGGTAGAGGTTTGGTTAGTACATTGGATCGGTAGAGGTTTGGTTAGTACATTGTTACAAATTCAAACTTTTGGTTCCTTTCTGCACCATATCGTCTGTGTATAGAAACAATATTCAACCTTGTAGCAAAGGTTGAGATCCTCATCACCCATGGTGATCATTAAGCTCATCAATTGATTATCGATCCTGGGTACCCATACAGAACCTAATTCACAGTTCTTCTTTAATTACACCATTAAGAGAATGGTCTTATCTAGCCACTTGGAGCAAACATCTTATCATGATTCTCTTCCTCTTTCTAAGAGAATTTTCTAGCCACAAGCCTTCTATAGTGTGTTTGATTTGTAAATCCTTTTGTTTGAACATCCATCGCTTGTTCAGTGTTCATCATTCATCATGATCTTTCCTACAAATAAAAATTAAGTACATGATTAGTAATACTTCATAATCATCAAATCATATTGACATGATAACCTATTATGCATACAGATATCATTTACATAGTTATGTAACTATTTTGACCAATACTTTGGCACAACACTTTCCCATATCCTGTATGCATACAGTGGCTATCTAGATGCCTTCCATATCTACCAGAACATACTATTGAGAGTGTGCACAGCTCTCAGCATGTGAGCAAAGAGGTTTCATTCTAGACAATCAACAATGGAATGTTTGTCCAACTTACCAATCATATGCATATTAGTAGTATACTGTTCAATGCTCTATGAATGTTTACACTCAGCATGATATATTCTAGGAATACAAATATGCATACAAGAAATATCATTTACTATTTCAAATAACATCTCAAATACTTATCTTTTATGTTTGTGTGGTTGCCTCCCGCTTGATCTTCTATATGTCTTTTGAACTTCTATTCATTCTGTACCACTGTGCATGCTCAAGTGTGCACTAGTGTCATCCTCATACACAGACATACATTCATTAGTATATTCTCAATATTATCAAAACATTCTAGTTCTAAATAATCTTTGAAAATGTATAGTCATGATTATAGATAATATTCAAGGTTTCAAGGAAGTCTTCTTTTACTTCTGCATATTCTTGTTTGATCATAGTACTCTTCTGGTTAATTAGATCATCAAGATAAGAGACATAATATGCATAAACCCTTGATTACTAACTTTATGAATAAGCATAACCAATCATACCAAGTATACTTATATAAGGGATCCTAAGGTAAGATTCTAACTTGTCATAGGAAAACATACCTGGATTAGTATATCTGCTTAGCTATGTACAACATACCTAAACAATCTCTTCAATGATTTAGAGATCCTGAGCTAGAACCTGCATGTCTCATAGGTTAAGCATAATATAACAAAGTCATACATACCTCGTAAGTAGAACAAAGATTATGGATGAGTCTTTGTCTTCATGTTGTCATGTTTTAAGGAGCTTGATTTGTCTTTTGTGATGTACCTGTATCTTGTTAGCAAACGACATCAACCTCATACAACACCATAATGCATTAGTAAAATCATATAGCCCTAATAAATGAATGTCTTCGATCATTCACATGCATTCATACTATTACTAGGGTGATAAGACAATTCTAACATTAATCAAGATTGTACTAATAAATAACATGAAGACAAACACATTATGAACTTAATCAAGAATCAGATTTCAAGACATACCTGAACCTCAAGTCATACCTGTCGAGACTTCTTGTAGTCTTCTTATGTAAGGCCTTAGCCTCAACTCCCCCTGAAACTTGATCTAGAGCTTGATTAGGGTTTGCTAGAGAAACCCTAAAAATTCAATCTTTGAATTTCACACTTCCGAATGAATGGAAGGATGTGTCTTGCTGAGCTGATCAAACTAGCATACTTCAATTTTGAAATCTCCAAAAATTGACCCCTCAAAATTGCCTTTCAAACTTCTAGATCTTCTTGACAGGATCCCGAACTAGGGTTTGATGAAGCCCACCCTTTTGCTCAATCAAAAGGTTTGATCCAAGGCTCTAAACTCTTATTTTTCTGAGGAGCTTCCAGCCATGGATTCCGATTCCAAAAATTCTAACTTTCTTCGAAACCCTAAATTCCGGAAGCCATGAATAAAGGTGCTCCAAAAATAATTATGTTTTGACAGAAATATGCACCTGATTGTTTCTGCTATAAATCTGAAATTTTTTTTGCTCCACAGGGTCTGAAAATGTTTTCTGCAGTAGCCTGACCTGTCATCTTTCCATCCTGACAGGTCTGACCTCAATTGGATTTTCTAAGAGAGAGTTATGCCAAGTGTCGCAACCTGACCTGTTTATGGGATAAAACAGGAGAGCGAACTTGTACGGCATGCCACGTGTCACTGTTTGACCTTCGGCCTCTGAAAACATTTCCTGAGATATATCTCCCTATTAGCTTTCTATACTGATAGGTCTGACCTCAATTGGACTCTCTGAGAGAGAGTTATGCCAAGTGTCGCAACGTGACCTGTTTATGGGATAAAACAGGAGAGTTAACTTGTACGGCGTGCCACGTGTCACTGGTTCACCTTCGGCCTCTGAAAAAGTTTCCTAAGATATTACAGTCTGTGTACTACCTGTCACTTTTTACGAAATTTCATTTGGAGCTTCCTAGCCCAAGTTATGACCTTTTTTCCAAGGTTACCTGATTTTGACTGAGATATGGAAGAGGCAGAAACCCTAACTTGTACTAATCATAACTCATAAAGTACAATGAATCTGAGGGTTCCCTTTGGACACAAGGTACCTGGGGATGTTATCTTCGACCTATAAACTTTTCAAACCCTGAAACTTTGCATAAATGGATTTATAGCGAAAGTTCCACGATGACTGGTTTTTTTGCTATGTAAAACCCTAACCTTCAAATTGTCGTAAGTAAAGCAAGTGTCGTAAGTGCCATACCTTGCCTTCCTTCAGGTTAGCTCTGATACCATGTTAATATTTAATATGCTAAGACTGAAAATAGCATCATTACATTCCATTTCACAATAATAGCATATACAGGATCACTGAAGAAACAACAAGCATAGCATAAACACAAGAGACACAGATTTATCCTGGGAAACCCTCATGGGGTAGAAAACCCAGTAAAGCTTCCTCAATATAGATGACCAGCAATACACAAAGATGCAAACCAAAGATATGATCTCCTCCTCCACCATAGAAGACCTCTCCTCCACAAGTGCTCCTTTCTCAAGTGAGTGTATGTGTCAAATGAGGAACACACCTCCTCTATTTATACACTACACTGACATGTATTTTACACAGGTACACGTAGGCTCGTATTTAACCAATGGGTTAAATACCCCACTACAAATGACTGGGATGACCCCTCTAGGGTGGTCTAATAACCCTTTGACCCACATAACATATACAGGGCCGACCCCCACTAGGGAAGTCTAATAACCCGAGTTACCACATTCCGACGGAGGAATAAACATCTCCGGATATACAATAAGATCTTCACGGAGGAATGAAACATCTCTGGAATAATAAAGTACAAATATAATATTCTTTGAAGTTACAATATCTCAACATATATGTCCTCCCAGATCAATGTCTTGAAAGAGCATCCCAGGCTGTTACGGGTACACAACTCTGACCTATAGGATCTCCCAGACATGCTCATCTGCACAACCTATTCCACGGCCACAGAGTATCATCCTAATACTCACTATACATCATCTTGATGTACACATGATCATCCTGATCATCAACACTACATCATCCTTATGCATGTCATATGGAGCAACATCCTGAAGCTCGTCATCCATGATCATCCTGATCATACAATGCATCCACCTAATGCATACACAGTATATACTTGATACATATCATCATCCATGATCTACCTGATCATACAATGTATTCACCTTGATACATCTACAAATACATGATCCACCTGATCATACCTGATACATATCATCATACATGATCTACCTGATCATACAACGTATCAACCTGATACATACACATATACATGGTCCAAGCATCTAACATGATGCATATACAAATACATACAAATGATCCAACTGATCATATCCAACATCCAACATGATGCATACATACATAAATGATCCAACTGATCATATCCAACATCCAACATGATGCATACATACATAAATGATCCAATTGATCATAACAAGCATCCAACATGATGCATATACATATACAGAGCAGTAACTGGAGCATCGTCCTGATGCTCATCATCCATGATCCTCCTAATCATCATAGCATCATCCTCTTCAGATCATCTCATCGTTCATGAAGTACAACCCAGATGCACATCATCCAACACTTACACCATCAACATGGGAGAATACATCTACCACCATTCAGGGAAGGCTACAGCCCTTACTTTTTCAACATGGGAGAACACATCTACCACCATGTGAAAAATGGATTCAACCCTTACATATCGACCATGGGAGAACACATCAACCATGTCAGAAAAGCTCATGTGCATCTGCATCTTCTGGACTCATCACTTCCCTTTGGAAGGAACCTCGATTTGAAGTGCACCAAGCCTCTCTCTGAAGTACTCAAACTGCACTCAGGCTAACGGATTGGTCAATACAACTGCAACCTGCTCATCCATTGCAACATACTCTGCTTCGGCTGTACTCAGTGCTATGTAGGATTGCTTCCTGCTAAACCAAGAGATCACACCTGATCCCATACTGAAGCAACATCCAAAAGTACTCTTCCTATCTGCAGCACTTCCTGCCCAATCTGAATCAACATAACCTTGTAGGTTAAACTTTTGATTCACATCATACTTGAGCCCATAATCAACTGTACCCTTTAGGTACCTTAGAATATGCTTTACAGCAACCAGGTGAACACCTCTCGGATTTGTCAGGAACTGGCTCAATGTGTTCACCGCAAAGCAAATATCTGGTCTCGTGTTTGTCAGGTACATCAAGGAATCAATCATCTGACGATACATAGTAATATCAAATGGCTCATATGAAGCATCACATATAAGCTTCAAGTTTGATGCCATAGGTGTGGCCATGGCCTTGCAGTCCATCATCCTAAACCTCTTTAGGATATCTATTGCATACTTCCCTTGTCCAAGGAAGATTCCATCTGCACTTTGCCACACCTCCATACCTAGAAAATAGTGCATCATCCACAAGTTCTTCATTTCGAAATCGGCAACAAGCTTCCACTGCATGTCAGCAATCAATCTATCTTCACCTGTAATAAACAGGTCATCCATATACAAAAGTAGTATCACTGGATTGCCTTCCTCAACCTTGTAGAAAAGGTTGGAATACACTTTACTCTTGGTAAAGCCCAAACTGGATAGAAAGATGTCTATCCTACCATACCAAGTTCTGCACATATATGATTCCCTGTCATGTGTCTCAGAACCAAGTGGCTGCTTGTTGGCTTGGTTTTGCAACCAAGCTTAGTGCTATGGGCACCTGCTAACTAGTAGCAGCAGTTTCAATATTAAGCAAAAAAAATAAACTAAATCTAAACTAAAACTAAACTAGCATGTGCATCTTTGAATTAAAAAACAAGAACAAGAAATATAAGAAATACTTTTGTATTGAAAATGGGGGCAAGCAAGTGCTTGCAATAATAATACCTCCAAGTAATGAATATAGTTGAGAAGCTCCAAGGGTGAGCAGCTCCAAACTCCAAAGGGTCCTTTCTCCAAGGTTGCTACAATGGCCAAAAGCTCAAGGGAGATTTTGGCAGCATGAGGATAGGAAGATGGATGGATGTGAAATGAGGAGCCCCTACCACCTTTTTATAGGTTTTGGTGGTGGGGAATACCATTTGTGGTTTTGTGGAAACCAATGGTATTGACCAACATGGTTTAGGTACTTTTCCCTCCTTTTTCCTTTTTTTGAATAAAATTAATATTTTTATTCCCTTTGTAATATTTTTGGGAATTTTGGATCCTTTTTGAGGGTTTTTTTATGCTTTTTTAGGAAAAATAATCTTTTTGAGTGGGAAAAGGGGTGTATTAAGGTCTTTTGGTGACCTTTTGTTGGCTTTAGAGGCTCAGATGGTGGAAAAAGTGGACAAATGGGTCATGTGAATAAGGGAATGAGCTAGTGAGCACTTTTTGGGTGTTAACAGATTGCCCCCTGATGTGTGAGGGCAGGAGCTCATCGTATGGTCGATAGACATCATAGTTCTTTTGTCTTTTTTCTGGGGTTTTGTGGAGGAGAAGAGACCTATTGGAGACTGGATCCACGGCCCTTGGAAGCTGCAAAAAATAAACAATATTACATGGCCTCAATATGAATGAGGAATAATCCTAATAATGGACGAGGCGGGCATACCCATGCTCGTATCAAGACATAGATAAACAATTAGTCCCAAGAAGGGGGACCTGAGAAAATACATAAAAAATCTGCTGGTACATCATAATGGTCCAGAGGGGACATCATTTTGGGATGTACTCATGATCATAGCATGGCTGATCTGAATAACTAATACACTGGAATAGAGCAACAACCGTTCTGACGAAGGTCTTAGAAGGGTTGATGAACTGCTGAAACTGAAGGTGTCCAACATCTGTAGGGACTCAATGACTGAGAGTCATCTCTGAGAAGTACATATACATGTAACTATATACTTGAGGGAGTATAAAACTGGGGTACATCTGAATACTGTCGCCATGCACAACCCGGATATCTATAGAAAGAATGTAACTGGTTGTATCCATAAGTAGACTCTCAAATGTGGAGGAGTCAGATGGTATCTGGGGTCTTCGACTAATAACTGAAAGGACCAATACCCTGTGCGAGTCTCAACGATTCGATCAAGGTGTTGAAGTCGAGCATGTGAGAAGCACTGGGGACTCTTCTCGAAATGATTCGTAGGCACTCATCGTAAATGGCGATGAGTCCAAGACACAGGGACCTCTAGGTCTATCCTCTGGAATAAATTTGGTTGTCGTCGATAGAGGGAGACCAGCAACTAACAAGGCAATGATGTTTCCTTGATACGAGCGTGAGGTGTAGAACTGAAGTGTGGTAGTACTGATGGTAGGACTGACATACTTGTAGGGATGGGAAGTAACTGGGGTCATATAGTGGGTAGACTCAAACTTCCTTTGTGCAAAGCATGATGACATGGTTGACCTGGCAGCATAGGGAACTGACTTGTAGGTGTGGGTATCATTGCTTTTTAGGGACTGAAGGGTATTTATTGACTTTGGGGGGGGTCAAGCTGATGGGTGCTGTTGAGGGGTTCTTAGGGTGACATACTGCAGAATACTCTGAACAAAGGCGACCAAAATGGGGAAGCTGTCATATGAGTAGACATGATATGTTGTGGCACTGAGAAGCACCATTGGGTCCTTCTTCGTAGTTTTAATGAGCTCCAAGAAGGGATAAAAGTGTGCTCTGAAATGGTACTGTCCTGTGGATTTTGTGAGCCCAGGACTGTTCGTGCTCATTGGTGCTTTCATTTTTAAGGAGTCTGAAAACGATAAGAAGACTCTGCAGTGGTTATGACTACTGTCCTGTTGGTTTTACGAGCCCAGGATGGTGATTTCTTGTGGTTGCTTTCATGTTTAGAGAGTCTGAAAGCGGTAAGTGGACTCCATTGGTGTTCTTTTTCGTAAGTTAGTCTCCAAGGCCCGAAAAAGCATAAAATGATGCAGATGGAGAACTCTGCTAGTCGGTGTGACTAGAGTATTCCTTTTTCGTAATTAGTCTACAAGGTCCGGAAAAGGGGTAAACTTATACCAGGTAGACGCCCTTTTAGATACGTTTAGAGAGCATGAAAGGAAGCAAGGTTGCTCGGCGATCTTTTCATTGTTTTAGGAGTCAGAAAAGAGCTTAACAGAAACTCCCTAAGTGCCTTTTTCGTAAAAGGGATTGCTCGGCCCGAAAAAAGGGGTAAAATTATACCGAACAAAAAGGGATTGATTATAGCGAGAAAGGGTCTCAAGCATCATCATGAGTGCGGAAAATTGAATCCGTTGACATAAAGATTGTCAAAAAGGGGCAATGGCCAAAATGGCACATAAACCGAGGCGACGAGGGGGCATGGAAAAATGCCCTAAAAATTTGGGCATGAGAGCGAGAAATGATCTCAAGTATCATCACGAGCGCAAAAAACTGAATCCGACGATATAAGGCTTGTCAACAACGGACGATGATCGATGTGGCACGCAAATCGAGGCGACGAGGGGGCATGGAAAAATGCCCTAAAAATTTGGGCATGAGAGTGAAAAATGATCTCAAGCATCATCACGAGCGTGAAAAACTGAATCCGACGATATAAGGTTCACTAAAAATGGACGACGACCGATGTGGCACGCAAACCGAGGCAACGAGGGGGCATGGACAAAATGCCCTAAAAATATGGGCGTGAGAGTGAGATATGATCTCAAGCATCATCACGAGTGCGGAAAACTGAATCCGGCGATATAAGACTTGTCAAAAATGGACGACGACCAATGTGGCACGTAAACTGAGGCGACGAGGGCATGAAAAAATGGTCAAAAAATGGACCTGGTGAAAACAGGAAAAGGAAAGAACTGTCATGAAGTTCTACAATGGATGGTGGTGTCCATTCGGTTTACTATGGGTAAAATTGTTTGAGGTACAACCCGTTGCGTGGGTTACGGAGGGGGTTGCCTTCTGAATCGGTCAGAATGTATGCCCCTTGTCCGAGGCAAGAGTGTATAATATATGGGCCTTGCCACATGGACACAAACTTTCCTTTCCCGGTTTTGTCATGAGCCTGATCGTAGGCGAGGACAAGGTCCCCTTTAGAAAAAGTTCTTGGGTGGACATGTTTATCATAATTCAATTTGGATCGGTTCTTGGCTACTTCCATGTTTTGAAGGGCTGTGCACCGATCTTCATCGGCCTGCTCTAGGAGTAGTAAGCGTTGCTCAATTGGGGCAGTGTCTGGTAGGAGTTCAACGGCCATATGTAGGGTTGGAATCTGGCACTCAATGGTAAGGACAGATTCGACACCGTGAACTAAGTCGAAAGGGGTAAAACCGATGGCGGTTTTAGTCGATGTGCGGTATGCCCATAGTGCCGGGAAGAGCATATGGTGCCAATTTGACTTGTGTTTGTCTACAGTGCATTGGAGGATGGTTTTCAAAATTTTGTTTATCGCTTCGACTTGGCCATTTCCTTGGGGGTAGTAGGCAGAGGAGAAATGGTGTTCAAATTTCAGTAAGGTGGATAGTTCTTTCCAGACGGCGTCTTCGAAGTGAGAGCCGTGGTATGAGACAAGTTGCTTTGGCACTCCAAACGTGCGATAACATGGTTGAGAAAGAACCGTGCTGCGGTTTCGGCGGTGCAATTGTAAGTTGGCATGGCCTCCACCCACTTGGTGAAATAATCTACAGCCACAATAATATGTTTGTGACCGCCGGCTGACGTGGGATTGCAATCAAGGAAGTCAATGGCCCATTTGCAGAATGGTCCGGCTATTACGACTGGATGAAGGGGGGCAGGTGGGGTTCTTGCTTTGGGGGAAAAAAGTTGACAATTTTGGAAATGTTTGACTGCGGTGATGCAATCAGTAAATAATGACGACCAAAAGTAACCTGCACGAATGATCTTTTGGGCGGTGGCCATGCCGGAGAAATGGCCTCCGCAGGCACCGCTATGACAATCATTGAAGACTTGTTCTGCCTCACTATGGGATAGGCAATGTCGTAGGATGGTATCAACGCCGCGTCAATAAAGCACATCCCCTAACAAGAGGTATTGTGGGGCATGGTGACGTATATGACGGCGTCCGTCACAATCGATGTGGGGTCGAAATTTCTGCGTGCGGAGGTAAATTAGGATGTCACCGTACCATGGGTCGTCAGACGAAATAATGAAGATCTGATCGTCAATCAGATCCGTTTGGATAGCGGGTGATGACGAAGAGGATGGGAGGTCAGTGATGAGATGAGCAAGCGCGAGGGCTTTGGTGCTCTTAGGAGTTTTGAAAGTGAGGTCATATTCCTGGAGGATAATGACCCATTTAGCAACACGACCTTGTAGGAGCCGCCGGTTTAGGAGATAGACCATAGGGTTGGAGTCGGTGACGACCGTGGTATGACCGAGCAGAATGTAGTGTCATAATTTTTGGATGGAAAAGACTAAAGCTAGGGCTAATCTTTCCTCGTATGGGTAACGTAGGGGTGGGCCAGACAAGGTCTGGTTGACATAATAAATGACATGTTCTTGGTGAGAGGCATCTTCTTGGACCAAGACTCCGGACACGGCATGTTCAGATGCCGAGACGTAAAGGATGAAGTCCTGAGAGAAATCCGGAGGGGAGATCAAGGGGGCTTTTGTGAGAGCTTTCTTGAGGGCTTCGAATGCCGTGTCTGCTTGCTCATCCCAAACAAAGGGTATGTGGGTGCGAAGTAGGCATAAGAATCCGTGAACTTTGGTGGCGTAATCAGGCACGAAGCGACGAAGGAAATTGGACTGCCCCTGCAAACTCTGGAGTTGCCGAAGCGTGCATGGAGAGGGAAGGTCTAAGATGGCTTTGACTTTCAGGGGATCAACAGTAATTCCATCCTGGGAAACAATGAAACCCAACAAATGGCCTGCAAGAATGAAAAAGACACACTTGTGTGGGTTCAAGCGGATTTTATATTTGCGACAATGCAGGAAAACTTGCCGGAGGTCGTTAAGGTGGTCTGATCGTTTCCGGGAACGAGCTGTAAGGTCATCAAGATAGACCAATAGGATATGGACCATGTCGTGAAAACAATAGGTCATGGCCCGCTGGAAGGTGGCACCAGCATTTTTGAGGCCGAAAGGCATGACACGATAGGAAAAGGTGCCCCATGGGGTAGTAAAGGCAGTCTTATACTGATCCTCCTTACGAATTTGAATTTGGTTGTATCTGGAAAAACCATCCATGAAAGATAGGACTTCATGTCCTGCACACGCATCAATGAGTTGGTCAATGAATGGCGTGGGGAAATTGTCTTTGGGACAAGTGCGGTTTAAATCACGGAAGTCAGTGCATACTCTAAGGGTGCCTTGTTTTTTGTTGACGGGAATGGGGTTTGAAACCCATGTGGTATAAGCAATAGGATAAATGAATCCTACTTCGCAAAGTTTCTCAACCTTGGCTTTAACAACGGGGAGCTTGGAAGGATGAATGGGTCGCTGTTTCTGACGAACGGGGAGGACATCAGGCCATGTGTCAATGTGGTGTTCTATAATGGCAGGGTCAAGACTAGGCATTTCGGTATAGGACCAGGCAAAGACACCACAAAATTCTTGAAAAAGATTTTTATACGCCTGAGTTTCCGCTTGAGTGCAAGATGCACCCAGCGAGATGAGCTCAGGTTTTCCAGGTGTGGTGGAAATATCAATTTGTATAATGGGGGAAATGTTTGACATGTTCCCTTCTTCGAAGGCATCCGGTGCTGGGATGGGGTCCTTGAGCCAATCGACCTTAGTGGGTATGAAATCTTTTGATTCGACTGATAGCTTATTAGATGTGGTGGATGTAGGCTCCTCTGGAAGGAAGTATGAGCGATGATGCATATCGTCCCACGGGTAGTCGGGTGCAGTGAGTGTTTCCAAAATTTGCTCATCAGTATGGAAGTAGTTAGACCATAAATCAAGGGGTTCTGGTTTGAAAGTGGTCGTCGAAGAGATCATATAGATGGTGTTAATCTCTCCTGATGAGGATGATGCGGGAAGGTAGATCTCCTCGATAGTAGGGGGTGCCGTCTCAAGGTCCAAATTATTCATCTCGTAGAGACCTGCTTTGTAATCTAGGATGTCAGGACAGTGATGTGAGTAGTGGCCATAAATACCGCATATCGCACATGGGTGGTTGGTGCGCAGTGATTTGTCACGAGGCATGGGGTTTGAGTCGATTTTGACAACCGGGATGTTGGTGTCATCGTCAAGCATTTGCATGTGTTCCTGTAATGTAGGTAACTGTGGACACTGATGGGTTGGATGTCCTAACTCATCACACAACGAGCATTTAGGAGGAGCACGGAACATGGGGGGAGGTTTAACTGCCTTGGGTGGGGGTACTGCAATGTATGGTTGTGGGCCTCTGCCCCCAATGGGCCTGATGAGAGGCGGGGGATTCATCGATGACGAAGGGGTAGTGATACCGGGAGGTGGTTGAGTAGAAGTAACAATGGGTTGCACCGGTTGCATGATGACATTTGGTGTTGGCGGGGGCATGGGAGGTGAAATATACCACACGGGTAATCCCAATGTTAACCCGGGGAGACTAAGGGTAGCCATAACGGAGCACTTACTACACCTGAGGGAGGAAATAGAAAGGGGATTGTGTGGATGGGTGTAACACCGATGTGACTAGGGACCAATGGTGGTTTAGGGAACAAGGGTGGCTGATTGTTGGGTGTTTGTGTATTGTGGGAAAGTGTACAGAGGTCAGCGACATGGGTCTTTGGTGACGGTGGTGGAATGGATTGGAATGTAGAAGTCATCGGCGCCTCAGAGTAAAGTCTGGGTCCCACTGAGGAAACGAACGAGGTAGTTGCACCACAAACAGGTTGCTCAACCATGGGGAGAACATTTTCAGGTGCGGCGGGGGCCTTGGGATCGTAATAGGTAAGTTGGTCGACCTTGACCACGCGTCCCTCATGGGGGAACATCATGGTATGGAAAACGGATGAGGCAATCGCTCGCATGGCATACATGTAGCTGCGACCAAGTAAGAGGTTATAATCGAGTTGGGCATTGATGACCTCAATGTCAATAAGCACGATTTTACCCGCTAGCTGGACGGGGACATTAGCTAAGAGACCTTGGGGTTGAGCTGAACGGCCGTCATAGGCTCACAACGCAGTGGTGGACTACTGGAGAGTAGGGGATCCCAACTTCTGCCAAACGAATGTAGACATGATGCATGTAGAGGCCCCTTCATCGATAATGCACTGATGGATGACAAGATTCCGAATGAAAACAAAAACTTGGAATGCTAAAGTGGAAGGCAAGCGAGGTTCGGATTGGTCTGAATCGAATGCCATCAGTTGTGAATCATTGGGGTTAATAGCGCCAATGGCAGAGAGTAAAGTCTTGCGCTGTGAAGGATAGTTTTTCAAGACTTCTAAAGCAGACATGGCTGTAGGAGACTGGGCTAAGTCATCTACAATGTTGTAGTTCGACGCAGCATGAGCATTGGGATTATTGTTGATGCGATGAAGTGGGAAGCGAGGTGCTTTAGAATCACCATCGAGTGGAGCCGGAGGTATACGTAACATTTGATCTGTGGGATGAACGTTAGTGTTATTGTCGGCAGGAGTGACTTCAGGGGTGGAGCCATATTGGTTCCATCGGGTTTGGAGGTTGGCATCTGTGGATGACATCATCAACAAGTGGTGGGTATCTGAATCGAACATGGGTTGATCAGGAGCAGCATAAGTGATTTGTTGTGGTGGCGCGTTGCCCTGAGGGGGAGCTAACGACTGAGTGTTCACTACGCCTTGGGTTGGAAAGGGGTTTTGCAGCACCAAAGGTTGATGTTGAGGTGGTGGAGGGTTGGGTGGCGGCTGAGGAGCTGCTTTTCCTTGACGATGGGCATCGTCAGTCCAGAGTTGCCAAGCTCACTCTAAATGTGGACAAGCATGTGTGTAATGGCCATAGACCCCGCAAATAGAACAAGGATGGTTTGTTCTAAGGTTACTATTTTTGGGCTGCCTGGGATTACGATCCGGATTCTGGTTAGGAGGAGCAGCGTTGTTATTTTGCGGGGGATTGGGAGGTGGAGGACCTTGATGTTGTTGTTGGTTGTTTCCGCGGTTACGTCCTCTTCCACGGTTTGGTTTCCCACCCTGGTTGCGCTGGTTGTTTTGGTGATGGGGCTAGTTGTGTTGTGTGTACACTTGCCCTTGAGCAGTGGGAGGATTTTGGTTTACCACAGGTGCGGGAGCAGGTTGCGGTGCATAATAAGATGGCCGGGTTGGAGGTGGTCTAGTTACCTGCTGGGGTTGTTGGTAACCCTGAGCTATTGGAGGTGTTGGGCTAGCTGTCGCAGCTTGCTGTGGGTAGTATATTGGTTGAGGTGTGGCTGGGGGGGCGTATGCGGGTGGTGCATGACCAAAGCACTGAGGTGGACATGAAGGTCTGTGGGAATGGTGGTGATGTGCTATGGGAGCATATGAACTGGTTGCTCCAGATTGAGATGTAGCCCGCGAAAGGTCGGGACCATGGCTTGGATGTGCAATGGAAAAGGGTTGGGGATGCGAGGCCATACGATCAATGATACCATCAACGACATGGGATGCCCCCGGCGCATCATGTTGGGATGACTCGCCCCGAGGGGCGTCTTGTATAATGGTATACAGATAATCCGATTGGGCGTAAATGAGATCAAACTGTTGGGCTTTGAGGATGGCCTCTTCTTCAGACTGGGGTCGTTCGGATGCGACATCCTTGGCAATGAGAGGGAGGAGGGATTTGAGAAACCAATCTAAGAAGATACGGTCGTCTAACTTGATTTTGCAGAGGCTTCGGCGTCGACGCCACTCATAAATGTGGTCAGTGATGTGGGTGGCCGTGTTCTGTCTGCAAGACAGTAAGATCTCAACTCCCGCATCATAACGAACAGGTAACTGAATGAACTGCAGGAAGGTTGAGGCAAGGGAGGTAAAGGTGGCATGGGTCCCATGGGGCTGCTTGATATACCACTTAGCTGTAGAGCAAGTGAAGGTGCGTTGTAACAGACGGAGGTGGACAGAGTCATCCACTATGGAGTTGGAGGAACACCATAGATGGAAGGACATGATATGGTTCTGGGGGTCCTCACCTGCCTTGCCCTCAAACTTAGGGATGTCAGAAGGGAGTTTGGTGGGCATGTGAGGCCACGCAGGGTCGTGTTTGATAGGATCATTGGTTAACCTGGCTAAGTCTGGTAAGTTCAGACTTGCCATGTATGGTAAGCTAGCAGATGAATGTGGCGTAGTGACTGGGACATGACTAGTCATGGTGGTATGATGTGGGGGTCCAGTAGCGCCTAAGGGTATGCTAGGTATTGAAGGCATGTGTCCTCCAATAGCTGTGGTCTGGTATGGGCCAGCGTTTCCAAGTGCAACATGGGTTACACTTGGGTTAGGAATAACAGTAGGGATTCCTGGGATATGGGTTGTGGAAATGAGAGGGGGTGTGACCCCTATGTTCGGCATACCCTTAATAGGAGGTGGTCCTGTGTTGGGAATTCCTAAAAATGGAGTGTCCCCCATATTAGGCATACCCAGGGGGGTGGTTGTTGCCATGGATGGCATCGCAGTAGAAGGGTCTGTGGATGTGTCACCTATGGTGCTGGTAAAAAGTGGGTCGAATTGTATCCTAGCCATGAGGTTGGTTGGTAATAACTCGGTAGGGTTTTCAGATTCTGCCTCAAAATCAGATGTGAAGTGAGGCGTGTCATAATTGGATGACTGTCTGTTTGATAAATGATGTGTTGAGTCAAGGGATAAGGCTCGGCGTCGGTGACGTGGCGAGCCAAGTAGACTGAACTCTGGGAGTTCGCCCTGAAGACGACGAGAGCATCTAAAATTCTCAATGGTGAGAAATAAGTTTTTTGTAAAAAAAAATCTTATGTGTAAAATGGTAATGTATAAAAAACTCAAAACCCTAATGTAACCAAGGGTGCAAGAAGGGGAGTGAAAATGAAGGCTCTCAGGCCAAAAAATCAACCTCAAAAAGCACTTATTATAGCAGCTGTGCTATAATAAGTGGAGGGATGCAAAAAACTGGTCAGAGTACCAACATGCAAATAGCTTCTAGAAAAAATAGGTGCTACTAGACCAAAGGTGGATTGTATCATGCAAACACCTAACTAAAAGTATTGTGAATCAACAAACAATATTCTCTGCAAGGTGATGAAATCCAAGTCAGACAATATTGAGTGTTGAATCAACGGCTAGATATCCCCGTACTGGGAGGGACACCGGGTAATAAATCCTAAAGAATGGCAACTAGGATACTCCATTCATGACATGTCCAGAAAAGGTAAATCTGCCTTTTGGTCCTTTTACCGCAATACCCCCATACAGGGATATCCCGAGAACTGCGAATGGTAGCCTTCGGTTACTGAATGGATTTTGGTATTCCACTCAAACTTCCGGAACCATCCTCGCGACTTCAACCCTCCTAGGGGAGAGGCCTTCCGATAAACTGGTTATGACTGTGCCAACAAATACTAGAAGATTTTGGTTCTCTAATGGACAACAACTATGTCTCAAATGTAATAACTGAGGGGTGTTATTGGAACACCTATCCCCTCAATACTACCTAGCTACAAAGTTCTTTTAAGTGTTCCCCAAGTGGGGTTAAAAGTTGGTTGAAGTTAGGGTAGGTTTTAAGGCTCAGTTTAAATTATGTGTTTGAGTGGGTGCACGTGTGGTATTTTAAACTGAAATTGAAAAAGTAAATGCTTTGCAGAAAATATTCAAAAAACAAAGGCTCTTTTGAAATAGTAAAGCAAATAATATGACTTTTTCAATAAATGGAAATTAAATGCTTTGCAAAGACTATTCAAAAAACAAAGGATCTTTTGAAATAGGAAAGCAAATAATATGACTTCTTTAAGAAATAAATGGATTTCTTTTTCAAAAATTGCTATGGGCAAAATATCAAAGAAGTAAACAGCAAAATTTTAATCTAGATAAAATGCAAATAAATCCTTCTTTCAATTTCTGAAAAATTTTAAAAAAGACTTTTTCAAAGGTGCATTCTAAATAGTAAAATTTTCCTATGGCTGTAAACAATGCTGGAATTTTAGTACTGTAAAATGTGTTATGTGGACAAAAAATACAGTAAAAAATTAATTTTTTAAACGGATTGGCCGAATGGAAAAAATTGGCATCGCGGGTTTTGACAGAACAGCTGCGATGGACTGCGCGGGTTTCTGTCGCACAACCGCGATGGGCAGTGCGGGTTTCATCCGCGAAGCCGCGATGGACCGCGCGAGATTTCGTCACACAGTCGCGATGTGCAGCGCGGAAAATGTCCGCGAAACCGTGATGTGCAGCGCGCTAATTGGCCGCAAAGCCACAGTGAACCGCGCGGAAAAGGGCCGCGTAGTCGCGATGAGCTTCGTGATTGTTGGGCAAAAAGCCGCGAGGCGAAAGCCGTACGCGGACGCCGAAAAATGAACCCAAAAATTGAGAATTTCGGGCTGTTAATGGCAATAAAATGGGCCAAGATCTAGAACAGCAATGGATCTGCTGTCTAGGGTGGCCGATCTATGAATTAAACTAACTAATACTATCAAAAACTAAGATCTAAAGCAAAAGTGAGATCTAAAAATTCGAAAGCAGCGGAGTCGCCAAAAACTGTTGGCTTGGTTTTGCAACCAAGCTTAGTGCTATGGGCACCTGCTAACTAATAGCAGCAGTTTCAATATTAAGCAAAAACAATAAACTAAATCTAAACTAAAACTAAACTAGCATGTGCATCTTTGAATTAAAAAACAAGAACAAGAAATATAAGAAATAATTTTGTATTGAAAATGGGGGCAAGCAAGTGCTTGCAATAATAATACCTCCAAGTGATGAAGATAGTTGAGAAGCTCCAAGGGTGAGCAGCTCCAAACTCCAAAGGGTCCTTTCTCCAAGGTTGCTACAATGGCCAAAAGCTAAAGGGAGATTTTGGCAGCATGAGGATAGGAAGATGGATGGATGTGAAATGAGGAGCCCCTACCACCTTTTTATAGGTTTTGGTGGTGGGGAATACCATTTGTGGTTTTGTGGAAACCAATGGTATTGACCAACATGGTTTAGGTACTTTTCCCTCCTTTTTCCTTTTTTTGAATAAAATTAATATTTTTATTCCCTTTTTAATATTTTTGGGAATTTTGGACCCTTTTTGAGGGTTTTTTATGCTTTTTTAGGAAAAATAATCTTTTTGAGTGGGAAAAGGGGTGTATTAAGGTCTTTTGGTGACCTTTTGTTGGCTTTAGAGGCTCAGATGGTGGAAAAAGTGGACAAATGGGTCATGTGAATAAGGGAATGAGCTAGTGAGCACTTTTTGGGTGTTAACACTGCTGTCTTGAAATCCATCTGGTGTACCTTCCATTTCATCACTGCAGCCAAAGCAAGTACGAATCTAATGGAAGTGTATCTGGCTATAGGAGCAAAAGTCTCTATGCTACCACCTGCAGCATGCTTGATATTGTGGATCCTCTTGGAATTCACTATAGACTCCCCTTCAGGTCTTGGGACTTCATCCCAAACATCTTCATGATCCATTGGTACTCCTTGATCATGGCATTCTTCCTAGATCCTGGGAACTTCAATATCTTCAATATTTTCAATAGATAACTTTGTTGCTGAACAAATGTTGTAGTCCTTCTTTTGTAGGTGATGGCATACGATATTTCCTACACAACAAGTTAAATTGCATGATTAGAAAACATCTCATAATTTTCAGAACAAATTCTTACACAAGAAATATGTCATACAATCATGCAATTATCTTAGCTAATGCTTCAATACAACATTTATCCATATCCCGTAACTTTCTAGACGCCTTCCAATCTCTACCAGAACATTGTTAAGAGTGTGCACAACTCCCAACATGTCAGCAAAGAGGTTTCATTCTAGAAAAGTAGCAATGGAATGTTGTACAGTGCCATAAGCCACTTACCCATGTATATTAGTAGTATACTATTCATCAATGCATCTATTCTAATATGCATAATACACAACCTAATTCTAGGAACATGAGTATATACATTATTGAATAGTATTATTTAAACAATAAAATATGCAAGGAATGATAATTCAAATGCTTATCTTTGTTTGTTTGTTGGGTTGAATCCCTCTCAGTCTTTGCTTCTTTTCTGCAACTCCATTCTGTTGTGGATTGTGAGAAGCGGTCAAATCCCTCTAAATATCTACATCCTTGCAGAAACTACTGAAGTGTGCTCCTTCTTGATCTTTGCTTTCTTGTAGGAACAACTGGAGTGTGCTCCCTCTTGATCTCTTCTTCCTTACAGGAACAACTGGAGTGTGCTCCCTCTTGATCTTTGCTTCTTGGATTACCTGTCCTTGAACTTATATCCATCACTATGCATGCTTATTAGTATCATTATTGTGTTATCCTCGAGGTCCCATACATAATCACACATTCATTAGTATAATCTTAATACCATCAAAACACAATAATCTTAAACATGTATAGTCATGATCATTTCAAACACAGATAATAAACATTAGTATTCAAGGTTTCAGGGAAGTCTTCTTTTACTCATGCATATTCTTATTTGATCATAGGACTCTTCTGGTTAGTTAAATCATCAATCAAGATAAGAGACATAAAATGCATAAAGCCTTGATTACTTACATTTCTAACTTTATGAATAAACATAACCAATCATACCAAGTATACTTATATAAGGGATCCTAACACAAGGTAGGATTCTAACTTGATATAGGAAAAACATACCTAGATTGGTATGTTAGCTAGTTATGTCTAACATACCCACATGATGTCTTCTTGTTCTCTTCAATGACTTGTGCTAGTAACCTACATATCTCATCGGTTAACCATTATAGAACCAAGTTATACATACCTCGCAAATAGATATTCTAAGTGATTCATGACAATGGATGAATCTTTGTCCTCATGTCATCATAATCATATGTTCTTGAACTAGAACATGATTTGTCTTTCTTGGTGTACCTTTCATGTTAGCAGACAACATAAACCTCATACAACACCATAATGCATTAGTACAATCATAAGTGTCAACACCCTAATCAATGAATATCTTCTATCATGCATTCATAATTTTATTAAGGTGATACAACAAGTTTAAATTTAATCAAAATTGTATGAACCGTAATAACATGAAGACAAACATACCATAAACTTAATCATGAACAAATCTCGAAACATACCTGGATGAGTCATACCTGTCGAGATTGCTTGTAATCTTCTTATGTAAGGCCTTAGCCTCATCTCCCTCTGAAACAGGAACTTCTTCACTTATGCAGGTGACCAATCCATTCTCTTCTAGGATTAACCCAATCCACTTGATTTGCAGAAACTGGATCTGGAGCTGGATTAGGGTTTGTCAGAGAAACCCTAAAAATTCAAACTTTGAATTTCAAAATTTTGAAAGGATAGAAAGATGCGCCTTGATGAGCTGATCAAGCTAGTATACTCATAATTTGAAAACTGCAAAGTTTCACCCCTCAAATTTGCCTTTGAAACTTCCAGATTCACTGGACATGACTCTGAACTAGGGTTTGATAAATCCCACCCTTCTTCCCAATCAAAAGGTTTGACACAAATCTCTAAGATTCTATTTTTTTGAGGGGCTTTTAGCCGTGGTCACAAATTTTAAAAATTCCCATTTTTGCAGAAGCCCTAATTTTCCACTTTTCTGATCAAAGTCTCGAACTAGGGTCTGATCAAGCCTGGCCTTCTGCCCAACCAAAAATTCTGATCTTGGTCTCTAAATTTCTATTTTGATGAGTAACATTTAGCCATGGTCTTCTATTACAAAAATTCCAACTTTCTCCAAAACCCTAAATTCCGGAAGCCATGAATGAAAGTGCTCAAAATAATTCTGTTTTGACAGAAATATGTACTTGATTGTTTCTAGTGTAACTCCGAACTTTTAGATCCACAGGGTCTAAACAATTTTCTTGTGATAGCCTGACCTGTCATCTTTCCAACCCCATAGGTCTGACCTCAAATGGATTCCCTGAGAGAGAGTTATTCCAAGTGTTGCAACGTGACCTGTTTATGGGATAAAACAAGAGAGTGAACCTGTACGGTGTGCCACGTGTCACCGGTTCAGTTTCGGCCTCTTAAAACATTACTTGAGAAAGTAATATCTATGCACTTCTTGTCACTTTTTACGAAATTTCATTTGGAGCTTCCTAGCCCAAGTTATGACCTTTTTCTAAGGTCACCTGTTTATGACTCAGATCTGGAAGAGGGAGAAACCCTATATTGTAGAGATCATAAAACACACAATACAACGAATTATAACTTGTCCTTTGGATATAAGGTACATGGGGATCTGATATTCGACCTGTAGAAGTTTCAGATCCGAAAACTTTGCCAAAATGGATTTATAGCGAAAGTGCTACGATGACTGGTTTTTGCTATATCAATCCCAAGCATCGCAAGTGCAACAGGTGTCATGCATGCCATACCATGCCTTCTTTCAGGCTAGCTCTGATACCATGTTAATTTTCCAGAATTTACTTCAATCTGATCTAGGATCTTAACTAAGAGAACAACATGTACAACATATCTACAGCATATCAATCATGGACACAATAATGCAAGCACATAAGAGACATAGAGTTTACTTGGGGAAAGCCATAAAGGTGAAAAACCCCAATAACTTCCTCAGAGATAGATAGAGCAATCATACAACCCAAGCATAAGAGATAGACATCTCCTAGTAGCAGCTTCTCCTCCTCCACAAGTGCGCCACTCTCCCGAGAGTGTGAGAGAGAATAGAATGATGAAATAGAGTGCCTCCCGCACTCTATTTATACTTGACTTGACTTTCCTAATAACCTTTACTAGGTCAGCCTTAACTTAACCACATAACATAATGTTGACTGGGCCAACACCCAATAGGGTGGTCTAATAACCCTTTGACCCACATGGCCAACCCCCAATAGGGTGGTCTAATAACCCTTCGACCCGCATAACTTATACAGGGCTGACCCCAACAAGGTGGTCTAATAACCCATCAAGTATAAGTTACGACACTTACAATATAAATGACGACACTTCCATATAGAGGAATAATAACATCTCTATAGGAATACAAACACTTCCGTATAGAGGAATAATACCATCTCTATAGGAGTACAATATACATATATGAAATACATTCTGAAGTTACATATATATCAACACAATGTCCGGTGGTCATCGCAATCCGAGTTTTTGTTTTCTATGTATTGCGTGTAACAAAACGCCATTGAAATAAAAAATGATCAATGGTTTACTAGAAACAAATCTTCTAGTACTATCTGCAAACAAAACACACACACACACACACACAAACCAGTCAATAAAATATTATGGTTCAATGTTTCTAAGTATATTGCTTTCATGTTCAACAATTTTTTAAACACATTACCAGAGACATGGTACGATGTCCATAAATAAGATGAGAACTGTGTAATAAAACTTACATCAATTAAATGTAGGAGTACTAACTGTAAAAAATATACAAATCACTAAATGAATTTGTTTTGTACAATATGACGGTCATCTCAAATTAAATGTGTTTAACCAATGCCCCATTTTATAACGAGGCCCGAGATAATTCAACAGAGCACACAACATTGTTTTTATAGTTATATCTCTCTCTTGTGAATCGTCAAATTTTCAACTAGTTGGCATTTTCAAGCAGTCTTCCTTGTTATTATATGCTGATTGATATTGCCCTTCATCTATAAACAACATGTCTGTTTGTTTATATATATCTCCATATTGGATAAGTACATCCTTGAAGGACATTTTGTATATGTTTGGTACTTCGCCAACATGATAGTATGTAGACATTGAGTGATTATAAATAGTACTAGGTTCACATTGCTCTCGACCCAAAATAAATACAAATTTTTCATTTTTCAACCATTCAAATACACCCAGGAAATTTTTAATTTCCATGTTGTCGAGCCAGGAAAACCACAGAGCAACATCGAAATGCTCTCTGGAAACACTGATAATTTTGCAGCGAAACATGCATGTATAATAACGATAGCATTAATGGACAACATGAGGTTGTTTGGAAGAATATTCAATGTTGGATAACATCCGAACTCCAAAGAGCAATCCCTCTACTCCCAAGACCAATAGTTTCTTTTGTGGTGATATCCTCATTGCATACAAGAACAGTGACTATATATATAACAACAACAACAACACTTTGTTCATGAAGTTAATGATCACAACAGATTCAATTGATTTAATAAAAGCATCACACTAAAATAATAATATGTTACATTCACTAGACGAAAATAGCAACGTCTTCGAAAAAAACAGAAAACACATTGAATGATTTAAAATAGGCAATGATAGATTACATCTAGAAATAGGCAATGATAGGTTACATTTGATAGTTTCTGATATCAACCGATTCTTGTATTTTACTCAAATGCTGCCAAACTCCATGTACCAATTCAGTATCTATCTGAAGGGATGATCCAATAAAGGGCTTACACGAAATACAAGTTTGAAATGGAACTGCTTTCTCACCATCACCCTCCAAAACAATCATTGATGTATTAATTTCGAAAGTTTGCATTGGGAACTCCTTCCACACACTCTCCATATTTTTTGTGTCTTTCCTTCTTGATCGTAGGTACATCTCTCTCAAAACCAAATAAATAAATAAAATTTCTCATATGATTTATCTTTACCGCATGCCAACAAAAATTTTGTAAGCAGTAGCTTCCCCTCATTGACACCACATTTAGGTGCCCAAATCCCAACATTGAATTTGGAAAGAAGTAAATCCAAAAATTGGATGGCATGTGTTTGTGACTCATATGAAGTTTTTTTATGTTTAAATTCACCACTTATTAGAGTAGTCTCTTCCCGCTTTTTTACTCTTTCCCCTTTTTTTTTTCTCTTTTGGAGTCATTTTCTGTGACTTTCTTGCGAAATAGAAAACCTTCCATTTCTAATATCAATAACATTTTTGTATGGGGAGCTGTACAAAAATATTGTATGTCATTATATATAGTTCGGAATAATTTTTTTATTATCAATTTAAGTAGAAAATATTGTCTTTTACCTGTCAATGGTAGGTCAACATTTGACTGGTGAGTAACATCACTGGCAACACTGCATTTTGACACCAAGGCACCCTCTCCATGTTCAATACTTCCCAAGCCCTCTTCTTATGCTGCATTGTTCAAGCTCTCGCCTTGTTCATTATTGTCCAAGCTCCCGCCTGGTCCCTTATTCTCCAATGTGATTTGCTGGCTAATATCTAGGGACATCGTCGATGCCTGCACTGGCTTTCGGTGATCCACATGTTGACCTGGAAATGTGCAGGTATACATTTTATATAATTTTTTGTAGGTCACTATCCCCTTTCATAATTTTTTTAATTTAACCAGGATTTGTGAAAAATAATTTTTTACCTTCTTGTCCTGTTTGCTAGTTCTTTGTCGATTCTCTATCACATTCAGTTTCATCATCGGATATTGTAATTAGTTTGGAGGATACTTGGGTATGCTCTTTATTTGAAGCTATAGTAGAGTAGGAATTTAAAGAAGATATTGAACATAGCCGATCGATAAAAGTAAAATAAAATCAAAGACATCTGAAAATGTTAATAGAAATACCTTGTTTGAGAAAAAAATAAAATAAAATTCAAAAGTAAAATAAAATAAAAGACATTTGAAAATGTTAATAGAAATACCTTGTTTTATACCCAATTCATGATAGTAACTGTTCATGAACATCTCTTGTTGTACTGTCTCCACAATAGAAATAACTATTCTTTCTAGAGACCTGGTCAACGAACGAAGAAGCCTACCTCCTGCGTACAACGAAAGAACCGTGCCTTAAGAAGAGACCTGTCTAGAAACTATGTGATGCCATAATTCCTATGTCCTTTCTTTTGGAAACACATGGCTCCTCGCACTATCGCAGTTAACCTTGGGCCAAGGTAAATCAAGGGTCAGTAGGTCCTCATCTTTCCAATCCATGTTAATTTCAGAAGTAGATAAAATATCCTCATCACTTCCAATGCGCCAACACTGTTGCTAGCACCTATGTATTTTTTCTCTTTTGTAGCATAAGAAAGCCATATATGAAAGATGGAGGGTTAGACAACTACTTGGTGAAAGCTTGAAGTAATATCCATCCTCAGTGGCTAGATGCTAAGACATGAAAAGAGAGGGTCTAAAAAGGGTCCAATGCAACAAAAATGGGCTAATGTCAAGGGCTAAATATTAATAGGCAAATAGAATGGCTAAAGGAAAGCGGAGGATACCCTAAAACCTATAGTCCATGGGAAAAACTATGAAAGATTAAGTGCCGCATAGGTCGGCACCGTTGATCAAGAGCAGGAGTAAGATATATGGCTTTAAATGGGCCATCGCATGGCCAAGTTGCGTGGTGGAAAGGGAATATGTAGACGCAATGGGCCAGGCCCCGTCGGATAGGTGTCAGCTTAGGAGCGCATCTCAAAGAGTAAGGAGCAGTGAGTAATGCCATATTGGGCACATGCGATGGTAGGGACATATACAAGGATCTACGATGGAGGCTATCCTTTCGAGATCTAAGGGTTCAGGTTCATTCACCACAGTAAAGGCCTAAGTTCCAGGAAGATCCACAGTTCGGATGGCAAGGGAGACCACATCAGTGGCTGGTGGAAGTCTTAAAGTACGCGAAAGATAATAGGAATGGCCATGGCGGCATACAGACGAACTAGGAGTTAAGTCGAGAATACAACTCCACTGTGGATGTCCACCATGAAGGAGATGGACGGTCCTTATGGATAGTTGCATCAAGAAATAGCACGCAAGATAGTGGCGAGGCGGATGCGATGGATAGTTCTTGCCAAACAGGTGTCAACTCCAGAACTTGGCGCACAACGGAAAGAACGATGCTGGGGACCACCTTGGTGTAATGCGATGCTACCCTATGAAGGCATGCAAATAAGATGGATGGCACATATGAAAGCCAGAAAGCGGATCCGACGGCGAAAAGTAAGCATGTGGGAGATCAATGGCTAAGATTAAAGGATAGTTGGCTAAGGAAACTGGGGGTTATAGATACACAGTTATATGTGTGAAGATGCCCGCAAAGTCGACATTTTTTATTCTCTCAGAAACCCAAATGCATAGAAGAAATGTAGAAAACAACAGGCGAGGCCATTCCCATGGCTCTTTAGACTGTCTGAAAGAGACTAGGAGGGTCGAGCTACAAAACTTAGTCCATTCAGAGCAAGGAGGCAGGTCAAAGGTCTGTTTCCAGGGAGATTAAGGATAAATTAACCCGACACTTGAGGTTTGAAGATGTCTGGTTCAGTGAGGTAAGTGTTCTGTACCTGTAGGGGTTTTTTCCAAGCAATGTTTGCGCTCTTTGTCATGTTTGTCAAAGACAGGTTCACCTTGAAACCATAGGGTTTTTAAGAAGAGTCATCATCACTATTCAGGGGCCTGTTTTTCTCGCAGGGCTATTAGAGCGTTAATAAATCAAAAAAGCAGTCAACCCCCAAAACTAGGGGAACGAAACAGCATGGTAGGACTGGAAAAACTTATCGGCATTGGTTTATGGGGAAGTTTATAATCTCGATCGGCGATGATGAAGGAAGGGCTGGAGGAGGGTCACTCATGTAGGCTGACGGGTGACTCAAGTGGTTCCGAAGATGAGGTGACTCGCGTCTTTCGAAGGGTGCGAGAAGCGTGAGGTTAAGCATTGTTACGTAAAAGGTTCCAAATGGATAAACCGACAAAGGGGCATCTGTCTGTTATCCCAAATGATTATCAGTACAATGGAGGCCACCCTTACATCATCATTGGCTGCGCTGTCTATCTGGGAAGCTTTGTTGAGCGTGCTGAAGGTCATCTCCGACCTAGTGACTCATTGTTACATGGTTATCTAGTCCGATCAAGTTATCATGGCGTCTATGACCACACGTAGCTACTATCATCATCGCTGCAGTTATGGATCCAGTTCTTCATCTGTCGTGCAATATCAATACATAGAAAGGATGGCACACCTCGCGACTTGGGGCATCTTTCAGTTAGGACTGGATCATGGAGGAAGGACAGGAAGCTGGGGTGGTTTTCTTGCCAGAACAGGCATGGTTTGAGTTCGAGTGAGAACATGCTCCTTCATCTCCTGTGATCTTCAACCAGAAGGAATCCAGCTCTGATAGTGACAATGAGAAGGAGGAAAGGTGACAGGTGCCCGAAAAGGTTCGACATCTGAAAAAGAAGTGAATTTCCGAAGAGAAGGGGGATGACCAGCAAGACATGGATATCATCCATGATCTCATACTCCCTACCGGGGAAGTGACAGCTCCCCATCCTGCTAAAGGATCACCAGCTGACAACTCTCTGAAGATAGAAGACTTCTTTGATTTGCAAGGTCGATTAAAGACTTCGGAGTAAGGTGGTACCCTGCTCATGATATTTTTGTTTCCCATCTTAGTCAATCGATTTTGGACTTTGACACGTATGTAATATTCAAATTTGGGACTATTGAGGTGGGAGCGTATTTCTGTTCATTTCCTCCATATTGATTCTAGGCCAAAAGCCTTTAAAAGGATTTGTAATGGAATGATAAGGGGTTGAAAACTTTTATGAGAATTTTTGTGTATTGTTCTGTAAGACATTTTGAGATATATTCTGAATAAAAATTGCAGAGCTGAGCTGATGTTTTTAGGGATTCTTGTGTAACTAGTCTTGTAGTTTGTTCTTTCTTTTTTCCATGTGAATTGTGTATCTCTCATTGTTAATTCCAGTCTATAACATTCTTTCATACTTGGGGCAGTGTGATAGTTAAGTAGAATTCATAGAAATTATGCTCTACTTATCTCTTTCCAAGTATTTCACCATTACTTTTCTGCTAAAATTGATATAGGATTCATCTTTGTATGCCTTATATCAATGTATTGTGTCTCTTTCTTTTGTTTCACCAATTAAAATCACTTTGACTATGAGCTATTTACTACCTCACCCCTACGTTAATGCATTTGTGAAGCATTTGTAAATGAATTTTCAGAGTTTGTTTAAATGTGACTCCATTTCCCAAATAGAAATTCATATGTTTCAGCCAAGCAACGTTTAAATCATTTTGTTCCAACAGAAATATGATCTTCTGTATTGTTGTAATTGAATATCTTGAAGGATTAATGCTGGTGTGTTTTCTTCATTATTGACAATCTTGATGATTTCCAGTATTCTGTGAGTTTATAGAAAGAGCCCTCTCTGTTTGTGTTGGGTCAGTATCACAAGCTAAAGATTGGTTAGTGGTTACCCCAGTATTCCCTCTCCCACAACCTAGGGGGTCATTTTGGGTGTTAAAAACTATATAATAGAGAATCCTATAAACAGGTCCTCGGAGAATTCTCTATATACTCCCATTGTAGGATTCGCTGTAACATGCTTTTTTGATTTCTTGTTCCAACTTGTGAAAGCTTTAGAAATCATACAAGAGTTCTCCATATTAGTTAGAAAAATACAAGTACATGCCTCTTGATTTATTTCTAAGTAGTACAAAAATGCCAGCATGTCTTGTTCTGTCCATGGAATAGCAAAATTACACATATCCACAACAACAAATTCACATCTGATCGTCGCACCAAAAAATGGAATTGTTCTAAGTGTGGTGACCAAAGAATCACGGTAACAACATTGACAGCCAAACTGTGAACTATTTTTGACGTTGTCAATGGACATCCTCTCTTTATTGATATATAAATTCAATATTTTCTGAGCATCAATTGGTATTTTGGTACCAATATCCACTTCAGATTCATTCTTTCTCTTTTTACTTGGAGATTTTGCTTGCTTTCCGGAGCATAAAATACTGCACAGTTACTGGACATGGTTTGGTGCACTAATTTTTTTTGACCCAAAATATGACGGCGAAAAAGTTGAATTTGCTACAAACTATGGTCATTCATCCAACAAGGCCAGTCTTTTTTTACCGTCGGTGGCATATCAACTAAAATCCGACAAAGTTGTAGACATCAGATAATCGACAGCTTTAACTTCCAACATTGGTCGAATATCATCCTTTTTCCGTCGAATATGCAGCACACATTCTGACGTCCCTTCCTTGATGGCGTCGGTCCAGTCGTCAGTTACGCGACCCCCATACCATACAAAAAAGGCAGATCTGATGTTTTGAGCTGTCATAAGCATGGCAAAGGCGTCTGAAATTACCCTATGGGTGTCGGTTAGGGCGTTGGTTAAGTGACGTCTATTCCATACAAGAAAAGGTGGATCCGACGTTTCGAGCCGTCGGAAGCATGACAAAGGCATTGGATATTTCCCTGTAGTCATCGGTTTAGGCATCGGTTAAGCGATGTCTATGGCATACAAAAAAAGGGGGATCCAACATTTCGAGCCGTCAAAAGCATGGCAAAGACATTGGATATTACCCTGCGGTCGTCGGTTTAGGCGTCGGTTAAGCGACATCTATGCCATACAAAAAAAAGGGGATACGATGTTCCGACCCGTCGGAAGCATGGCAAAGGCGTTGGATATTACCCTGCGTTCGTCGGTTTAGGCATCGGTTAAGCAATGTCTATGCCATACAAAAAAAGGGGGATCGACGTTCCGAGCCGTCGGAAGCATGGCAAAGGTGTCAGATATTACCCTGTGGTCGTCGGTTAAGTCATTGGTTAAGCGACTACCCAATACATTAAAAAAAAAATAACATTTCTAAAATAAAACTTTTCATATTGAATACATGTTCTCTAATCCCTATGCTTATGTAACATTGTGGCATATTTTTCACAAAGAGATGGTTGGTAGTGTGCTTCCATTGTGTCAAGGTACTCTTACCTAACTTTTCTAATTTGGTATACTGAGGAGTTTGTATATTCATGTATGAGATCATATTCTTTGAATAAGGCTCATTAGATAGTTAATGGGTAGTTACTTAATGTAAAAGGCTCATTTTTATTAAATAAGAACCAATAGGTGGTTGGTAGTCATTAATTTTGAGATTGCATGTAGTTAGGGTTTTGTTTATTAAGAAACTATTTATAGCGCTAGAAGGATGTATATTGTTTTGTCAAAGATTGGTATTGTATTGAAGCTTTGCTCAAAGGAGCTCATCCTCTCGAAGAGGCCAATGAACATTACTCTCTCTTTTTGAGTTTATTAATACAAGTGTTATATTTTGCAAGTTTAATCTCTTTCTTGCATTTTCTTTTGTTCACTTATATTTATTTGAGGTTAAGGATATTGTTTCCAAGGAAATTAAAGAGAAGGTTAAGGATATTGATTCCAGTGCATCATTTACTCAACCTTTGAAGTTATGGAAACTCGAAATTAGTTATGAGGAGCAACCAAAAATCACAACAAGCTCCAAGAAATTGTCAAAATTTAAACAACACGCGAGTGGGTTGTAGAAAGCCAGCATCGTAGCCATTCATTGAGCTCCTCTCTGTTTCGAGAATAATTTCATATTCTCTACTGAACAGGGCCAACCACATGAAGGTGGAAGCTCTTATGGCCCCTCCCCCCCCTCACATCACTCTCAATTCCCCATACCCAATGCATGCACTTGAAAAAAACAAATATGTGCAAATTCATCCATATTTTATCATGAACTTTCATCCATTATTCATTCAATAAATGCTAACATTCACTAAACCATTGTTTCTGTCAATCCACACATTCATTCAATAAAAGATAACATTCAATAAACCATTCATTAATCATTCAGTCAACACATTCATTCAATAAAATATGAAATTCAATAAAGGTAACAGTTTACTACACCGAATCATTAAAACATTAGAAAATTCATTAAACCATTCATTCATTAATTAGGCCAAAACTCGTGGACGATATATTGTTATAAAAAATATTTAGACGAGATTTGAACCTGCGACCTATGTCTAGTCCCAAGGATACCGCCTTCAAGCTTGACCTTATCAATCAATACCCGTCACCATTTCCTCTCATATGATGTCCCAAAACCATTTCTCTCAACACCCACTCTTCATTTATTCTGCATACATTTCACTATGCAACCATCTCAGATTCCCATTGTGTTTTCCATCAATTAGTTTATCAATTCAGTATGACCCATGTCGGCCGTCCAATGAGTGTTTCTGCGGTCTTTAGTTTCATCTTGGCAACGGTTGACGATTCATGGTATTACGTTTCCCTTCGACTGCAAATGACAAACTCATAGTTCACTATGAAGGTTTGTCTGAAAAATGTGATGGTCAGAGAAGTCTTGATAGTGAACTATGAGTTTGCCATATTGCAGCTTAACGGAAACGTAATAGAATGAATTGTCACCATTGTCAGGATGGAACTCAAGACCGTGAAAGCACTCCTTGGACGGGAGGCGTGGGTCATACCGAATTGATAATCTAATAGAGGGAAAACGCAACGAGAATATGAGATGATTGCATAGTGAAATGCATACAGAATGAATCAAGGTTGAATGTGGTAGCCCGCCATCTCCCATTGTGAAATGCATGCAGAATGAATCGATCTTGAAAGTGGTTTCCCATTTCCAGCTGCACTTCAAGCTTGAAGTTGGTAGCCTTGGGACTAGACATAGGTCACAGGTTCGAATCTCCTCAGTTCAGTTCATACCCTATTATTTTTTTCGATGCAAACTATATGCTTTCTTTAATTTTCTGTTGACTTTAATTCCCTAGCGTAAGAGGATCCATTATGGTCAAGTTGTATTCCTAAAAAAAGATGAACATTGACAACAAGCAGCATGTCTCTAATTGTTGTCGATGTATGCTAGCTTAGTTTCAAATATCATGCTTCAGAAGAACCCAGCCTTGAATGGTAAATATACCAATTTAGAAGGGTTTAATGTGAGGTTAAGGATACTGATTCCAAGGAAATTGAATACAAGGTTAAGGATATTGATTCCAGTGCATCATTTAGTCAACCTTTGAAGTTGTGGAAACTGGAAATTGGTTATGAGGAGCAACCAAAAATCACAACAAGCTCCAAGAAATTGTCAAAATTTAGACAACACACAAGTGGGTTGTAGAAAGCCAGCATCGTAGCCATTCATTGAGATCCTCTCTGTTTCAAGAAAAATTTCATATTCTCTACTAAATAGGGCCAACCACATGAAGGTGGAAGCTCTTATCCCGCCCCCCCCCTCCCCTCACATCACTCTCAATTCCCCATACCCAATGCATGTACTTGAAAAAAACAAATATGTGCAAATTCATCCATATTTCATAATGAACTTTCATCCATATATGTGCAAATTCATCCATATTTCATCATGTGGAAACTCGAAATTGGGTATGAGGAGCAACCAAAAATCACAACAAGCTCCAAGAAATTGACAAAATTTAGACGACACGTGAGTGGGTTGTAGAAATTCGGCATTGTAGCCATTCATTGAGCTCCTCTCTGTTTCGAGAATAATTTTATATTCTCTACCGAACAAGGCCAACCACATGAAGGTGGAAGCTCTTATGCTGCCCCCCCCTCACATCACTCTCAATTCTCCATACCCAATGCATATACTTGAAAAAAACAAATACGTGCAAATTCATCCATATTTCATCATGAACTTTCATCCATTATTCATTCAATAAATGCTAACATTCACTAAACCATCGTTTCAGTCGATCAACACATTCATTTAATAAAAGATAACATTCAATAAACCATTCATTAATCATTCAGTCAACACATTCATTCAATAAAAGTTGAAATTCAATGAAAGTAACAGTTTACTACATTGAATCATTGAAACATTAGAACATTCATTAAACCATTCATTCATTCATTAGACCAAAAATCATGGATGATATATTGTTATAAAAAATATTTAGACGTCGTTTTTCCCGTCCTTCTTTTTATAAGTTTTTCTTCTCTTTAGTGGTACATAATCTATAAGAGGACCATCTACATCTGGACTTTCTCTTCCAGTTCAATATCCTAGCTTATTGTTGTTCTAGATGTGGATTTTGAAGCAAGGGGTTCGGATTTGCTGCAACGATGTGAAAATGTTACATCGTTATATTTTTCTATTGTAATGACAAGTTTTCATTTAAAAAAATTCATTACAAAGGTGTTTTTTTACCTAGTGTGACCAAATCATGTTGTTGATGTTCTTGTCCAGTCTCAACCTGTACAGTTTCACCCTCTACATGCTCTCCAGTTGAAATATGATGAACTACAATTAATGGTCACCATTTGTAATGCTATACATAAAATTGTAGCATATGAATAAATTCATTACCAGGATTCAAAGCTTGATCATTGATTTGTTGTTGTCCCTCCTCGACACTAATGGGATCATTGCTTTCATGTTAAAAACAGAGTCAATATTTTACATCAAGTATTTGTAATGAAAATATTCCACAAGCACAAATCTTCATTAAACTATATAGATTATATATACTTGTGCATCGGATGGATTGGTACCACAAGACTGTTTTTTCCCAGATAAGCTTCTTCGACGTTCAACAACAGCTCCAAATCCTTCCTGGAAAACCAAGATTCATGTCTTCCTCTGTGGGTACTTCATTGAATCGATCGGCCTGCATATTTGCTTATCGTTGTTAATTAACATTTTACGGTGTAATAAAACGAAAAATAATTTTCAATTTATTATTTGTATTCATTGTTGGTTTCTCGAAACTTACAATCTGTGCCGCCAAATTTGAATAACCACTAGGGCCAAGCTTGTGCTGACCTATTTTTTCTAGTCTTGCCTTTGTGGCCTTTGATGTGTCCTATAGCCTATGCAAGTGTTGAAATACGTTAGATGTTCCAAGTTCGATATAGAAATCAAGGATAATAAGGTTTAGAATTACATTACGAAAAATATTGCATACCTCCCTGTGCCTGGTGTTAGCTTGCCTTCTCTTCTCAAAGCCTTCTCCTTTCCATCTTCCACTAGAGCTTTCCACTCCATTACTGGAATCATTGGTGGGCACTCATACCTCTGGTTTTTTTCAAGGTGTGTCCTATATTGGTCTCGGACAACCTTCACATGTTGACAAGCCTTTTTCAAGACATTGGAGTGACTGAAGGTTTTGTTCCCGAACAAGCCAACCAACCGATTAGTGAGTTCATCTTTTAAATGTTTCGGTTGTCTATCCCACCTTGTTCGGATGGTGGGCCCGAAGATCTCCGAGCAAAAGTAATTCATATGTTTGTAGAAAACATTGTTTCCTACACAACGATCATGCCATGATCATAATTAGTTGATAAAAAATGTTTTATCGGTATATTACAATGAAATTATAAACACTAATTAACCTGATCAACTATGATTAATTACCTGGGATCCTCACTATATTTATTGGGACGAGATCTTCGTCCACCAAAAATGTTGTCTCCAGTGTTCCCGTGATTTTGACACGGGAAGATCTTGGAAATGTAGCTTCTCCGACATCAAAATTGATAGGGGACTCGGTGTCAACCCCTTCTTGTGGATGATCTGTTGTGTGTCGGTCAGTAGCGGCTACTGCGCTCACAACGAGGGTCCGTGGTGTTTCGGAACGTGTTTCCGACTGTTTAGTCGACAACAATGGTGAAGGATTTGAACTACGTGGAGTCATTTGGTCGTGATGCAAAGTCTCTCCACGAGCCTCACTGGGGCCAACACCACCTTGACCACTATTGTGTGGTCCCTTATAATTATATAAATACACACCACGTCTTATACATTCAATACTATCATATAAAAGAGAACATTATAAAGATTTAAATGAATTATTCTATGATTCAAGATTCCTCAACTTACTCGCAAGGTATTATATCTATGTTCCAAAAATGCAATCCTTTCTGTAATTGCGCTTGTCTGCGGAACCTGGATTAGTAGAGTAAGGATTTCTGCACTATATCTATTCAACAATTTCTCTACCATCTTTAGCGGGTCTTTGGCTTCACCAATATTTTCGCAATCGTGAAGCACCTCTGCCACTTCAGGTTCTAACGAAAAATCTTGTGATGCTGATTCATACTGCGATTCACTAGTGGGCTGCAACAAACATATATAAAGCACTACTGAGTTCTCTATTGATAGATTCCAAATTTTATATTAACGTAACATATCTATCATGATAGATTCGTAAAATTACAACACGGTTTACATTATCATAACGAAACCAATATACACACGAAAAATACATAACAAAATTAACATTATGCTACGTATTATATTGGTACAATTGAAATGAATTATACCTGCGACCTCAAGGATCGCGATCCACTCATTGGATCAATGGTCTGAGGCGACTTGCCCCAATATTCTAATATCTGGGAGCTGCCCCTGACAACACCCTAATAAAAAAACATAGTGAAATTCACCTAAATGATTCCAAAACTATTCATGAAAAAACACATCAAAAAAAATATTATTCATATTATATTTTTAATATTACAAAGATGTATACCCGTTGCGCGGACCCTAGTGTGGCCGACCTTACGGAACCGACCTACATCAAAAACATAGACTAGAAAATTACGTAAATGAAACCAAAATATTCATTGAAACATTAATATAATGCTAAAACATTTTGACATATTTTAATTGTACAATTCAAATCAGGTCTACCTGTTGCCCCGGGGGTGTTGTCGTCTAATCAACATTCGACGGGTGTATTTCTCGATCAACGTTCTGCATCAAATATAAATAACATTATATAAAACAAACCAAGTTATTAATAATGGAAAAACAAAGCAAATAAAAACTCTTTTTTCTTATTATATTTGTACTATTAGAAAGATGTATACCTGCTCCGTCGAGGAAGAAGTACTCCTCCGACCATTTGTTGGCAGGGATTTATCCCGATGACTAGCCTGCAAAGTAAATATGGGAAATTTAAATGAAATAAACTAACAAAACATCCTTATGATGTTTAATTTATTACTAAAAGGTTGGGTAAAATGTCTAATAGTAACCTTGTTTGTATCTACTCGGTTCACAGGATAATTAATAAGCAACTCATCCCTTGCAGATATTGTTTTAATAGCAACTACAAAAACATGGTTTCCTTCACGCCCCTCAAATTCACAGTTTGGTTGCTTAATTGTAGACCTTGGTTGTGAACTGTTTATAAACCCCACAATATTCCTTGTGGTTTTTGGCCTTCTGTCCATGTACGATGTTCATCCTTTATTTTGATTTTTGTCTTTCAATTGTAAATAGTTTGTTGACAATCCATAGCTACGCATACTTTTTGTATATTAGACAAGGTGCATCCAATCGTTGTAGTTGTATATGGGTCCAACAAACTCCATCAATTCTGTACATGTCCCGTAATCGACCAAGATGTAATCCATGGAAAACAACCCAACACCATGTATCGACGACGGTGCAATTCGATATCTCCTCTCGTTCACACAAAAATCAGTGTTTGGTGGAGGAAGATCCTTCGGTACCCATTGTTTCACTAAATTTCTGTACCTCAAGGGCACCTCTTCATTGTCTTTTGTCTCATCACCATAGGAACATGCCCCCCCTTGACCGTGAAAAAATTCATTGCGTATATGGAATCTTCTTTTGGTTTTTTGACATCTAGTTGATACAATTCTTCTAGACCTACTGGATGTCTCACTTTCCTCTAGCCTTCCTAAACTCCCCTCGCTCGAGGAAGACAGATTAGACAGATACCTATTTGGTTCTACCTACACCATTGGAAAAAAGTTCAGATTTGACTGCAAGGCATAGCACCTCTTAAAATTTGACGTGTATCGCCTTTTATAATTTTAGTTGATCATCATTCCCTTTTTCAACATGTAGGCATTCAAGTGATGATCGGAAGACGACCAATTTATCTTTCTTAAGAGTAGAAAGTCATGCAATATTTATGAGTTGTTTTTTACTATTTGATTTAACGCTACATCACACATGTAACACACATGTAACAAACATGAAACACTACACATACAGGTTACAGGATCTCCTCTAATGGTACAAGTCCTGGCTACTTAATGAAAAATATTTACCACATATTTGATTACCTTAGTGTAGATGTTTCCTGTAATATACTCAGAAGAGTTACTTTCAGAAACGACTGTGCCTCTTAGAGGCCAGTCAACTCTAGGAACCAAGTGAACCTATGATAGGGCTAGTACAAACTAGAGAGAGAGAGATGACTGGGCTATGGTACAGTCAATCAAAGAAATTCAGTGACAGTAAAAAGGCTTAGTACAAAGACCAACTAGTAAGGTACAAGTTAAAAAAAAAGAATGGGTATAAAGACTCATAACCCTTGGGACTAAGGGGGTGTACACTACCTCAAATGTGGACAAACTACCATAGTTATAACCACAAGACCAAAAACATAAAAGGCGGTGCAAATCAATATATGCAATATCTCCTTGTAACTACCTCATATATGCAATATCTCCTTGTAACTACCTCATATATGCAATAGCTCCTTGTAACTACCTCTTGTAACTCAAATAGTACCACGAAAAGGTATGATAGCATGCAATCTTCCTAACTAAGGTCAAGAGGGTGGTATGAAGTGGGTATAAAGACTCATAACAATTTGGAGAAAGTGGGTGTACCTCAAATGTGGACAAACTACCATAGTACCCACAAGACCTAAAACATAAAAGGTGGTACAAATCACAAGATATCCCAATATTAGTAAAACACCCAAAAGGTAAAAGGCAAGGTACCACAAAAATATTATCGAAAAAATTAAAGGACCATAAGACAATCCACCAAGGTGGGGTACAACCATTCATATCTCTCTCAAATGCACCATTGTTCCATATAACTTGAAAGACCATCATCACAGTAAACGGAAAAGTCCACACGGGTGATGTGATCATGTGGTCCTCTAGACTATTCCTATAGTCAAGCGTTAGTGGCTCCATGAAGGGGTGTTCAGTCCCTTCAGAAGACCATCTAACTCAACCATCTCAAAGACCTAGGAGAAGAGGACATCACACATCATCAAATAAGTATTGGTAACCACTGTGTATGAACTCAAAAACCCTAAAGAAACGGAGCGTGCAGAAGGGGAGCTATGAAAAGACAAGGCTCGCAGACCAAAAAACAAGCTTAAAAAACTGTACTGGGACTGATGTCACAGTAAGTGAGCTGAAACAAAAGTGGCTAGAATGCCAACAAGTAGCACTAAAAAGAAAAGGACCCTCTAAAAAGGTGAAAATGCAAGCAAACTTCCTAACTAGGAGCTGGAGACCTTGACAAATCGTATCCTTCGCAAGGTGATGAAATCCAAGTCGAACAATACGAAGTGAGAGACGGAATTTGAAGGATATCCCTCTACCGAAAGGGATCTTGGGTAAAAGAGCCCTAGTGGAAAAGTCACTAAGCTACCTCATTCATGACACGTCGGAAAAGGTTTTCGGTGCTTTTGCCTTATCACCCTTGTATCACCAATATGGTGGCAGGAGAATACAAGGAAGAAAATGATCAATTTTGCCTTAGCGCTAAGTGGAGTGCGGCATTCCACATAATCCGTCCGGTTCTCGATCTCGCGATGGCTTAACCCCTAAAACAATAGGAGGCCCCTCCACAAACTGGTGTATGACTGTGTCAACAAATACTAGGGGATTTTGATACCCTAGAGGACAACAACTATGTATCAGATGATAATGACAAGGGGGAATTATTTGGATGCCTATCCCCGGTGTCCTACCCAACTAGCAAATTCTTTTTCTCCTCAAGTGAGGTTATGGTGTGTTTAGTTGGGGGGTGTAAATTTTAGTGGTTGTATTACTCAATCGGGTGATGGAAGTGAAACTCGTGGTGTGATGACTGACTCAAACCATACAAATGCATATGAATAAAATAAGCCTTTCCTTTCAATGAATGCTAGCTAAGGTAAGGAGAGAGTTCTTTCAAACTATAACTAATCTTTCAAATTAAATGAATCCATTAACAATAACTTTCTTCTACTTCTAATGACTAAAATGCATGACAATGTTTAAACCTAATTAGCAAGCATAAGCATGACATTGTGATACTGTGAATAATCGTGTATGCTAGGACACATGATTTCAATTTAAAACCCATGTAATGTAGGCATATTTTGATATGAATCTTGAGAGTTGAGATCTGGTAAGGCTTTAATGTGTTGATGTATATGTAACTTTGAAATGTATTTCATCTGTGTATTATATATATATTCATTGTACCCTTATAAGAGATGTGTTATTCCTCTATAAGGAAGTGTCGTCATGTGGATTGACAAGTGTCGCAAGTGTGTGTACTTGCCGATGGGTTATTAGACCACCATATGGGGTCAACCCTAATTAATATATCATATAATGTGGATGTATCTAAGTAGACAAGTCGGCCCCAGTAGGTCACTGGGCAAAAAGGTGAGTATAAATAGAGATAGGAGATCTCTATTTTACTCACTTGGAAAAAGTAACTCACTCTCTCTCTAGAAAGTGGCGCACTAGTGAGGAGGAGGAGGATCATCTGCTAGGAGACTATCTCAGTGTTATTTGGTTGTATTTTGGTTGAGCCATTTCTCTCTCTATCTCTGAGGAAGTTGTGGGGTTTTTCACCTTAGGGTTTTCCCCACGGAAACTCTGTGTCTCTTGTCTCTATGCTTTTGATTCTTGTGATGCTTGTGATGCTTGTCATATTATGATTGTCATGCATTGATATACTATAGATGTTATTCTCTCAGCAAATATCCTAGAGTATAATGAATTCATGCTCAAAATTTAACATGGTATCAGAGCTTAACTGAGAAGAAGACATTTTGCAGTGACGGAAGCTTGTATTCCTTGTTTATTGGGTTTCGCTCCACAGATTTTTGAAATTCAGTATAGTAGATTGGATCTACTCATCAAGGTGCATCTATCTGTCCAATCAGAATTCAGTTCCGAGCATTTTCAGATTTGGCCCTAAAAATTAGGGTTTCCACAAAAATAGGAATTTCTGGAAACTGAAGGCACAGCTGGAAGCTCCTTGCAAAAATCGAAGGTTAGAGCTTTGGATCGAGATTTTTGGCTGGATAGATCTCCTGGAAACTCAAACCCTAATTCAGGGCTCTCCCTAGTGAACCTGGGAGGAAAAAAAGGCAATTTTGAAGGGAAAGACCTTGCTGATCTCAAATTCTGAATGTACTAGGATGATTAGCTCTCCAAGGTGCATCTTTCTATCCTTTCAGAATTTTGAAATTCACATTTTGAATTTTTAGGGTTTCTCTGACAAACCCTAATCTGGGACCAGATCCAGTTTTCAGCACTTCAAGTGGTAAGTCCTAAACCTTTTCTATTTCCATTTGAAGTACTCTTAAAGATGTCTCTTCACACCAAGCTTGAGGATAAGCTTGAAGGGGCTGATAACTTCTGAGCTTGGAAGTATAGGATTGGGCTAATCCTGGAAGAGAATGAGTTGGACTCATATGTGAAAGAAGACATCCCTATCCCAGAGGATGAAGAGGCCAAGGAATTGCACAAGAAGAACTTGGTCAAGGAAAAGAGAATCATTGCTGATTCTATCAAAGACCATCTCATACCCCATGTGTCTTCTCTCAAGACACCCAAGGAGATGTTTGAATCCTTGACCAAGCTATTTGAAGGAAAGAACATAAATCAGAAGATGACCCTGCGGAACCAATTGAAAGCAGTAAAGTTTCAGAATGGAGAAACCATTCAATCTTATTTTTCAAGGGTCTCCCAGATCAAGGAACAACTAGAAGTAGTGAATGAAATGGTGGAGAATGGTGAAGTGGTGATGACCACTCTAAATGGCCTACCCAAGTCATGGGATTCTTTTATTCAAGGAATTTGTGCAAGGAAGAAGTTGATCTCCTTCAACAGACTGAGGGAAGAATGCTCTCAAGAAGAAGCTAGGCTTATAGCTCGTGAGGAAAATATGGGAGGAGAAGATCAAGCTCTTGCATCTCACACCAAAAGAAGCAAAACCAAGAAGGATCACTCTCACCACAAAAGATCTCATCAAAGGAGTAAGAAGGACCTAAGATGCTTTACATGCAATGAGAAGGGTCACTATGCTTCAGATTGTCCCAAGAACAAAAGGGATAATAACAACAACTTCAGTAAGAAGAAGAAGGGCAGCAAAAGAAGATTTCATGCTCATGCTGCCGAAGATGATGAACCCCCAAAGAAGAAGGCTAGGGCAGAAAGTGATAGTGATGATGTCTCATCAAGTGAAGAAGAGTATGTTCTGATCTCTGCTCTCACAGGTACAATCTCCCATGGTTGTAATGATTGGTTAATTGATAGTGGGGCATCCAAACACATGACTGGATTCAAAGAATCTTTTGTGAACCTATCTGAACATGAATCACCCCATAAGGTGAAACTTGGGGATGATTATCAATACCCAATCAAAGGAAGTGGTGAATCCTCCTACAACCTAGATTCTGGAAAATCTCTGAAGATGAAGGAAGTCCTCTATGTACCTGGGCTTAAGAAGAACTTACTCTCCATCTCTGCATTGGATGCAAAAGGTATGAGGGTTGCATTTGTAGATGGCCAAGTCCTAATGTGGCCAAAAGGAAAGACAATAGATGATGCAGTAGTGATTGGAGAGCAAGAGGGAGGACTGTATAAATTGAAGGGACAACCTGAACATGCCATGGTGCATGAATCCATGGAGCCAAGTAAACTTTGGCATAGAAGACTTGCTCATATGCACTATAGGGCACTTCCAATTGCAAGCAAGGCAGTAGAGGGTCTTCCTGAAATCAAGACCAAACATGAAGGTGTTTGCAAAGGATGTGCAAAAGGTAAGAACATTAAGAAGGCTTTCCCAAGCAGTGAAAGCAAGGCAAAAGACATTCTGGAAATCATCCACTCAGATGCATGTGGCCCTATGTCATCTAGTTCCCTGAGTGGGTATGTTTACTATGTATCATTTATCGATGACTTCTCCAGGAAGACTTGGGTATACTTCTTGAAGGGAAAAGATGAGGTGCTTGATAAATTCAAGCAATTCAAAACCTTGATGGAGAATCAAACTGACAAGAAAATCAAGACATTCAGATCTGACAATGGTGGAGAATTCACCTCAAGTGACTTCAAGAAGCTTTGCAGTGATTCGGGGATTAAGAGGGAGTTGACTACTCCTTATAATCCTCAACAGAATGGAGTTGCAGAAAGGAAGAACAGAACTATCATGGAAGTAGCAAGGGCAATGTTGCATGACCAGGATCTTCCTATGCATCTATGGGCAGAAGTAGCTAGAACAGCTGTATATGTGCAGAACAGAACACCCCACAAGATATTGGACAACAAGACACCAGAAGAGGTCTTTTCTGGTAAGAAACCTGAAGTCAGCCATCTCAGAATATTTGGTTGTCCAGTATATACTCATGTCCCAAAAGAGAAGAGGACTAAACTAGATCCTTCAGGAAAGAAGGGCATCTTTGTGGGTTATAGTGAAAGCTCAAAGGCTTACAGAATATACTTTCCAGGGTTCAAGAAAATTGATGTTAGTAGGGATGTAACATTTGATGAAAACTCAGCATTCATCAAATCAAGAAAGGCACCTACCGAAGTTTATGAAGAACCTAAGGAAACAAGATTTCAGGACACTACCATGACTGAAGCAGTTCCAGAAACCATTCGTGAGTTTGAAGATCCACAAGAACCTGTAGATCCACCCCGTGAGGATAACTCTCACAAGAGAAAACCTGTATGGGCTAGAGAGCTCATTCATGATGCAGAAAGATTTGGCATTCCAGAAGAAGAACACAGAGCAAAGAAGAGAACCAGATCACACACCAGTTATGTTGCTTTACTCTGTGACATTATGAACAAAGAGCCTTCTAGTTATGAAGAGGCAGCAGAAAAGAAAGAATGGAAGGATGATATGGTTGAGGAATACCAATCAATAATGAAGAATGATGTTTGGGATGTTGTCCCAAGACCTAAAGAGAAGTCTGTTGTGACCTCCAAGTGGATCTACAAAATCAAGCACGCTGCAGATGGCAGTGTAGAAAAATACAAAGCAAGATTCGTAGCTCGTGGTTTCTCTTAGAAAGAAGGAATAGATTATGAAGAAACCTTTGCACCTGTAGCCAGGTACACTTCCATCAGAACAGTGCTTTCCCTAGCTGCAGCAATGAAATGGAAAATACACCAGATGGATGTCAAGACTGCTTTCCTGAATGGTGTAGTAGAAGAGGAAGTATATGTGGAACAGCCACTCGGTTTTAAATACATGACAGGGAATCATATGTATGCAGATTGAAGAAAGCCTTATATGGCTTGAAGCAAGCTCCCAGAACCTGGTATGGTAGGATGTACAATTTCCTATCTAGTTTGGGCTTTACCAAGAGTAAAGCGGATTCCAACCTTTACTACAAGGTTGAGGAAGGGAATCCTGTGATTCTACTACTGTATGTGGATGACCTATTTGTGACAGGAGATGACAGACTGATTGCAGATACTAAAAGGAAGCTTGCAGCTGAATTCGATATGAAAGATTTGGGAATGATGCACTATTTCCTAGGTATGGAGGTGTGGCAGAATGCAGGTGGGATCTTCCTTGGTCAAGGGAAGTACACAGTAGATATCCTGAAGAGATTTGGAATGATGGATTGCAAGGCCATGGCCACACCTATGGCATCGAATCTGAAGCTTCTATGTGATGCTTCATCTGAGCCGATTGATGTCTCTATGTATCGTTAGATGATTGGGTCCTTGATGTACCTGACGAACACGAGACCAGACATTTGCTTTGCTGTGAACACATTGAGCCAGTTCCTGACGGATCCGAGGATGGTTCACCTGGTTGCTGTAAAGCATGTTCTGAGGTACTTGAAGGGTACAGTGGATTATGGGCTCAAGTATGAAGCGAATCAAAAGTTTAACCTACAAGGTTATGTTGATTCAGATTGGGCTGGCAGTGCTGCAGATAGGAAGAGCACATCTGGGTGCTGCTTCAATATGGGATCAGGTGTGATCTCTTGGTTTAGCAGGAAGCAGTCCTACGTAGCACTGAGTACAGCTGAGGCAGAGTATGTTGTAGCCTGTTCAGCCAATTGTGAGGCAGTATGGCTGCGGAAGCTACTGTCTGAGTTATTTGATCTCCCGTTGGATGCTACTGGTATCTTCTGTGATAACCAGAGTTGTGTGAAGCTGTCCGAGAACCCAGTGTTTCATGATAGGTCGAAACACATAGAGATCAAATATCACTATATCAGGGATATGGTGCAGAGAGGAGCTGTGAAGCTCCTATATGTTGCGACGGACGAGCAGATTACAGATGTGCTGACGAAGCCACTAGCTAGGGTGAAGTTCGAATACTTCAGAGAGAGGCTTGGCATGCTTCAGATCGAGGATACTTCGAGGAAGAAGTGATGGACACATTTGATGAAGCCATTCCAAGCATGTTGGAAGGGGGGTCCTTCACATGGCTGTGGATGTAAGCGCTAGATGATGAGCATCAGGATGATGTTCTGGTTTCTGCTTGGATATGATCAGTTGGATCATTTTATGTATGTATGTACGCATCATGCTGGATGCTGGATATGATCAGATGGATCATTTTTTTTTGTATATATGTACGCATCATGTTGGATGCTGGATATGATCAAATAGATCATTTTTATGTATGTATCATGTTGATGCTGGATATGATCAGTTGGATCATGTGTATGTATTTTGTATATGCATCATGTTGGATGCTTGGATCATGTATCTGTATATGTATCAGGTGGATACATTGTATGATCAGGTGGATCATGTATGGTGATATGTATCATGTATTTGTATTTGTATCAGGTGGATACATTGTATGATCAGGAGGATCATGTATGATGATATGTATCAGGTAGATACTTGGTATGCATCAGGTAGATGCATTGATGATCAGGATGATCATGGATGATGAGCTTCAGGATGTTGCTCTAGATGACATGCAGCAGGACGTTGCAGTGATGATCAGGATGATCATGGATGACAAGCTTCAGGATGTTGCTCTAGATGACATGCAGCAGGACGTTGCAGTGATGATCAGGATGATCATGGATGACGAGCTTCAGGATGTTTCTCTAGATGACATGCAGCAGGATGTTGCAGTGATGATGATCAGGATGATCATGGATACATCAGGATGATGTATGGTGAGTATCAGGTTGATACTCTATGGCCGTGGATTAGGTTGTGCAGATGAGCATGTAATCCGGTTCCCTGGGAGATTTGCAGATGCTCTTTCGAGGTTTTTCCTATGGCATGTAATATCGGTGACCTGGGACATCTGGCAAATGCTCTTTTGAGGTTTTTCTCTGGGAGGACATGTAATTTGGTGCCCTGGGAGATCTGCAGATAGTCTTTCAAGGTTTTTCCTATGGCATGTAATAGCGCCCTGGGATATCTGGCAGATGCTCTTGCGAGGTTTTGTCCTATGGCATGTAATAGCGCCCTGGGAGATCCGATAGGTTGGGTTGTGTGCCCGTAATCAGTCCTAGGATGCTCTTGCGAGGTTTTTCCATGACCACATATAATAGCGCCCTGGGAGATCCTACAGGTCGGAGTTGTGTACCCGTAACATCCTGGGATGCTCTTTCGAGGTTTTGTGGTGGGGTCACATGTAATAGCACCCTAGGAGATCCTACAGGTCGGAGTTGTGTACCCGTAACATCCTGGGATGCTCTTTTGAGGTTTTGTGATGCACGTAATAAGTCCTGAGGATTCCACAGTATGGCCAGTGATGTTGAAGACCTGCAGGTGGTGGGCCTACATCCAATATGAAAAAGGACTGGCTCTGTAGAACTTCCTATGACGAGTAGAGTCAGAGATTGGTTGAGATAGTAGCAGCAATGACGATGATGATGACGATGCATCGATGACGATGATCCAGAGAAGAAGACTTGTCTAGCAGATCTGTGTCGAGAAATACCTTCCTAGTTAAGAGGGAGTGTTGATGTATATGTAACTTCGGAATGTATTTCATCTGTGTATTATATATATATTCATTGTACCCTTATAAGAGATGTGTTATTCCTCTATAAGGAAGTGTCGTCATGTGGATTGACAAGTGTCGCAAGTGTGTGTACTTGCCGATGGGTTATTAGACCACCATATGAGGTCGGCCCTAATTAATATATAATATAATGTGGATGTATCTAAGTAGAAAAGTCGGCCCCAGTAGGTCACTAGGCAAAAAGGTGAGTATAAATAGAGATAGGAGATCTCTATTTTACTCACTTGGAAAAAGTAACTCACTCTCTCTCTAGAAAGTGGCGCACTAGTGAGGAGGAGGAGGATCATCTGCTAGGAGACTATCTCAGTGTTATTTGGTTGTATTTTGGTTGAGCCATTGCTCTCTCTATCTCTGAGGAAGTTGTGGGGTTTTTCACCTTAGGGTTTTCCCCATGGAAACTCTGTGTCTCTTGTCTCTATGCTTTTGATTCTTGTGATGCTTGTGATGCTTGTCATATTATGATTGTCATGCATTGATATACTGTAGATGTTATTCTCTCAGCAAAGATCCTAGAGTATAATGAATTAATGCTCAAAATTTAACATAATGTTGAATAAAGTAGGAGATATAATATACAACGCAAAGAAAAATCACAAGATCTTTCAATTTTACAAGTGAAGGAACAATGACGAAAACCATTAAATATGATGCACGATAATGAATAAATAAATAAATAAGCATGGGAACATGAGAGAGGGCGAGAGAAATGGGGTAGACTCGTATTCTATTAAGATGAACAATTAAAGGTAATGAGGTAAATTTTAGGAACTCTCTTCCAAATCTTAACTCTTTCTTTTTTGACATTTTATAATTGTAATATGTTTACTAAGTCAACTTTGATTAAGTACACATTGAACAATTACATTCAACATGTCATATTCCTTCTTATATTTAATAAAAATATGTCTTGATAACTTAGGGATCCGAAACATGGACTATAAACCCCCCAATATTCAAATCAATCCATCCCCCTTACAAAATGATGGTCCTATTAATTTTAAAAATGTTACCAAAAAACCACATAATGTGTATGGAAGGAAGATGTTTACAATTTGTTGATTGCCAATGAAGAGGGCTTTTTGTGGCTAAATTGTAACCATGGTTTTGTGGATGACACATAACTAACTTGGTAACGAAAGATTGACCTTGACATTGAATTCTAATGTGATGGTTTATTTTTACATGGAAAAAGTGGATTTGATATAACAGTAAAAAATCACAATGAAAAATAGTGATTCTAATAGTAATAGACCTCTTGTTGCAAATCTGTTCATAATTTTTACTATAAGTGAAGCAATCAGATTCAATTAGATATCCATGTTAGATGTTTAAGATATATTTCCAGTCGTATATGGAACTCATCCCTCCATGGCTTGTGGAGTGTGATATTGATTGTTGAAACACAATGTAAATACCTTTAGTGTTAGTGCTTCTACTAATGATATCTCCCAAATTGAGCAATGAAACGAAATTCCACTTGCCAATTTCTTGAAGTAGATGTGGATGATGTTTGATGACATGTTGATGCCTCGGAGATCGCAGCATCAATCAGAAAGGGATTCTCCCCGATAGATTATCCCAATTAGATTATCTACCGTTTGGTATAGGGAATCCGTCCGGTTAGTGATTCTGGTAACCGTGGGTTTGGAGTTTTATTCCAATTATACAGGTTATGGCCCGATCCACCGTTCTTTTGATTTTATATTTTATAATGATATGCAAGTGCCTAGTCTAAATTTAATCTAAATGCAAAACTGAAAAACAGATCTAAGTCTAAAACTGAAATAAATCTAACTATCCCTGCAAGGAGCAAATTTAAAGCATGAGCAACGAGTTGTAGGAGTTATCTTAAAGAATAAACAGACAACCATTAAATCTTAAAGACAAAGCTACAGCAAAGATAAAAGATATCAGAAGATAGCTTCTAATTAAATATAACACATTTCATTACTCATGAAAGAGAGAATTCATTTGCAAAGAGAGAAGCAAGATCATTTAATACAATGAAATAATTCAAGACAGTAATAAAGATCTCACAGCAAAGTATAGCAGACACAGGAATAATCCACAATGCATCCAATCTCCATTCTCATGCAAAACGTCCTCTCCAGGCTCTTATTAGAAGATTTTATTTTCTTAAAACATGTGCAAGATAGCTCGTACAAGTCTAGAAAATAATTCCCTAACAAAAGTCCTCTTCATTACTTCCTAACTTTTATTTATAATATTACAAAATGCCCTTTGGGCTGCCACCTAGCCTTTTACACTTGTCACCTACAGAAATTTTTCCTTATAACAAACAAAATGTGTGACTCCTTCCTTAACAAAAATTATTTAAAAAGAAAAAAGGACAGCTGTCCCATAGCTCCACCTCTTATACATATGAAAGCCCAAAATAAAATATAAGAATTAATGCTCTAATATCAGCACATTCACTTTTGGGCATGCGCTTCAGTTGGAAGAGAGGCACTCAAACTAGCTATTGATTCTGCTACTGCTGGGAGAAGAGAAAACGAGCCAGCTGAAATTTCTGCTACTGCTGGGAGAGAAGAAATCGAGCTAGCTGGGGCTGCTGCTGCTTCTGCTACTGCTGCTACTTTCTTCTCTTCTTCTGCAATGTAACTATACCATACACCAGTGTCCCTTATAACTACATTTGCTGAGGCAGGGAATAAAATCTTCTGGGACATTACATGTTTACCAAGCTCTGCCCCAATACTTTGAATTTATGTTACTGCAGCTTGATGCATTTCTTTGAGTAGATGACCGTGTATTGATGACATTCCAATATAATGTTGGAGGTCATCAATGGCTAGGACATCAATCTTCTTCACATATTCAGTTTGGATGCCCAACTCTTCCTCCATCTCAGACAAACATTGTTCTTTGTCCGGGAAATCATCAAGGGACTGAGGGAAACTCAACTTGCATTTGTCATGCACTTCATGGATTCTTTGATACAGACCACTGCTTTTATCCATTGTCCCTCGGATCTTGGCGATCAGCTTAATGCTACAGTTTCTGCAAAATTCCAAAAGGGCTATGTCTTCATTGAAGTCATCTATAGATTTGAATGGGAGATGCTTGGGGAAGTCCACCTTTTCTTCTCTCCATTCTATTTGGCTCAGGACGTTTTCCTTAACCCGCGTGTACTTAGATTTAAGCCTATTGGCCTCTACATTAACTTCTTTTAATATGACCACCATGGCCTTGAGCTTGAATACTTCATCAGTAATTAGCTCCTGAGTGTCATGCATTTGTTTCAGGATGCTGCAGGACAGCTCATGGAAGGGGGATATATCTATCGTTCTGTTCTCTTCCTGCTCTAATTGTTCAACCAATGCTAGCTTGTCTGCTTCTAGATGGGATACTTTAGCTTCTGCATCGATCTTTTCTGCTTCTAAGATCATCATCTGGACCGCCATGCTTTCCTTTTCTTCTTCCAAAAGGTTATACTTGCTCGACAATTCTTTATGTTTAGCAGATAGGCGATTATACCTATTTACCATGAGATCCTTGTAGGCTTGCTCATTAGCCACAGTATGTTGTAGAATGCGAGCTCTCCTCTTTGTCGACTCAACCTCTTTAACTATATCAGCCACATTGTCCAGCATTGCTTTTGCTGTCTCTACAAAGGCGGATGCCATAGCAAAGGGAGACTTGTTTGTGTTCTGCATTACTGTGGTCTCCCGTTGAGTAACAATATCTACTTGGAAGAGTATCTTTATCCTCTCTTCCAATTTAAGGACCATTGCCTTCCTCTTCTTATCATAGACAAACTCATCCCATCTGGACATGGTATGTTCTTCTGATGGAGTGTACGGGATGATTGGGAGATCTATGATATCTATTTCTACCTCCGCGGGTGGGGTCTGGACTACCTGAGCTGGATATATCCCCACATTTTGGGTACCAGAGACACCTTCTTGTGCTATGTCCATCTCCACATTTTGGGTGCCGGAGACACCTGCTTGAGGTACGTCTATTTCCATGTCCTGGGTGCCGGGGTCTCCTGCCTGGGCATCTTCAACTGCTTTGAGTTCTTCTTCCACTTTCCGCCCTGCTTCGGCTTGTGGCCTTCTCTCTTCTCTTTCAACTTGCAGCTGATCTTCATTTTCTTTCTGCTTCCTTTCATCTTTAGCCTCTTTCCTCTGTTGGGCTTCCTCAGCCTCTTTCTGTAGCCTCTCACTTTCTGCTTCTTGCTGCACTCTCACCACCTCAGCTTCCTGCTGCAATCTGGCAACTTCAGGCTCTTGCAGTAAGCTTCCTTCCTCTCTTAACCTTTGTTCTTCTTGGGCTCGGGCCTTATCTGCTTCCTTGTCTTTCTGCTGGCTGGTTTTCTGGGCCTTGGTAGAGCTAGAGCTTGCTCCACTACCTTGGCGACCGATCCGTAGTTCAGCCATGTTGTTGAAGCCTCTGAATGCCTCTTCCTCGGCATCATAATAATGAGCGTACTCAAAATGAGCATAAATTTCTTTACAATGCTCGGCAACTTCTCCCTTCCTGTCATTCCTATGGAAAATTACTTCGCCGAAGTGGAAGGCTTTCAGCACCTGAACAAACTCCTCGGCTGAGGCAACCCCTGATAATTTGTATGCTCCTATGCAAAAGGGCCAAGGCAGGAAAGAAGCCTTATGCTGTTTGTTAAGTACTGCTCCAATTCCATCCAGGAAAATTTGTCTCACTGCCTCCTTGAGGACTACATAGTCAGTAGCATACCTTGGAAAAATATATGGAGCTTTAGTCACTCCAAACATTCTGAGGTAGGTGCCTTGCTCTGAAAAATAAAAATCTCCATAGTTTTCAAGGACCTCCATAGCATTCTCCGACAGACAGTTGGGCTCTTCCTTGAATATTTGCTCATATAGGGGCATGATGAACCCCTCACAGATGAGCTTATAGATGGGTTTGTAGTTTTGAGCCCACATCAATCTGAAAGTAGTGTAAACCGGGGTGTTGGCCTTATCCCACGTGCAACCTAAGATGGGAAAAGATAGGTTGGCCAAAACACAATCAATAAGATATGAAGACATGTAAAATTCCACGTTTTTTAAGGGCATACCTTCTTTTGCAGCAACCACCATTGATGCCAAACTGTCTGACAGGATGGTAGCCTAGTCAAACATAGATCCTTTAAATGCCACGAAGTGGATGATGGGAACCCACTGTATCCTGTATATGGTGCCATCGGGCATACCGAAGATTCTGCACAACATCAGGGCGATTAACCTGAAAGGAGGTCTTAGATTCTGCACATCATATTCGTCATTACCTCTCTTTCTTAAGTGCTTTCCTGCGACCAATAATGTTTTGTCCATTTCAATATTGTTCATCTGGCCCAACCATTCATCACTCAGGGCTTGCTAGGGATGTAGGAATTTATAGACTGCAGCAAGATATGCTGGGTGGAATGAAGCGATGGCTATTTTCTCGCTGTCATGTAATACCCTTGTCTCCGCATTAGTATGTTCGAGTATCCACCCGATTACTTCAGAACATGGGAACAGTTCAGGGAGGGTAGCAGCTCTAGCTACGCCTGAAGTTCTGATATTGAGATAGATCTACCCCTCTTCTAGTAACATATCTGGGATATTTTGGTCCCTGATCATCCTGTAAATATCACCCCACCGGATTTCGGGAGGAATATCGGTGGTGCACCTGGTATCTTGAAACATAGTCTCAGTCCTAAGTGGTGCTGGCTGTGGTTCCATCATTTTAGCTTTCTTCCTTCCACCTTTTGGCATCTTGACTTATCCCTGCAAGCAACCAAATACAAGTCATTATAAAAATGTGCAAACTGTTATGAGATTTTAACAAAGAGCAGCACCATTTTAACATGCTAATGAGATAAACAAATTAGGAAGCTGCATGTTAGGGAAGCAAAGTGAAACACTCCAAACAAGAAATATGGCTACAGAGACTTGATTCTCTTGAAGGGACAGAGTTTTGAATGCTCCCGAAAGGATAAGTATACGTCGCGGAAACAACCTGCTCTCGGTCTAGCCCTAGGAGGGAGGGTGTCTTCGATGGTTGTACTTCAAATGTTTAATAGCGGGTGAGGTAGGATTGAAGTAATATTATGACAAAACCAGGGGTCGTAACACAATCATCAAAAGATGAGGGATCTCATCCGACCACCACCGCTAGTAGTAAGATTTATGAGATGCTATGTGGTCGGCTTAGATTTCAAATGAGGGTGACGATGGTTGAAATATAGCCGATGGAGAAACTATGGCTTCGGGAGAGCTGCGAAACTATGGGGCTTCGGCGGCCTTAAAAATAAAGACAAATAACGACATACGGCCATGCTATGGACGGGAAAAAATCAAGGGTACCTTGACGTGAACAAGGGACAAAAATAATGGTTAAAAATCCTACCTGGCACCGTGAAGATGGCTGAATGAGGTGGACACGGATGTGGATGAGCTGATCTGGAGCAGTCTGGTGTGGTGTCCCAATGGCGTTTGTTAATCGAAAATAAAACAATGTGGTCGGTCCAAACCCCAACCGTCCATTTAAACGAGCTGGACACGTGTGGTGTTTAATACGATGGGTGGTGCATTTAAAATGAGGCTTTAATATTTGTACGTCGTGGTCACATCAAGTAGTCTCGATATGTGTGCGTGACCGCCACCTGTGGGACAGACTTATGAATTCCACCCGCCATTGTGGAAGGTTATGCTAAACTCCTTCGGCGTTTCAGAAGAGATTGATGAATATTTTCGCAATGCGACCTTTGGATACTCAGCTTCGGGAGAATAGTGGCTCTCTCTTCCGTAATTTCGACGGAGATATGCCGATGGCTTCCGCAATCACGGAATGATTCCACGAAGGTTCCCGCCATTTTGGAAGGAATTGGCGAATGGCTCCCGCAAGTCGAACAAAAGTCTATGTTTTTTTGAAAGCGTTCCGCGGGATTTCGGGAGGATAAAGCAAACGCTTCCGCAGTTTCGAGAGGGTTTCACGAATTCTTCCGCAAAAGGCTCCCAGAGCTTGAAAATTTTCTAAGTCTCGGCTGGGCTTCGCGAGTGCTTCCGAAGTTGCGGAAATCTTTTGCAATTAGCTTCTGCAGTTTCGGAACGGATTGGCGAATGGCTCTACTTTTTTGGAGAGATAAGCTGAAGGCTCCTGCAACTCGAGAAATTTCTAAGTCTCTGTGGGGTTTCGGAAAGATAACCTGAAGGATTCCGCAGTTTCGGAACGGATTGGTGAATGACTCCCGGAGTTTCGGGAGGATAAGTTGAATGGTTCCGCAACGGTGGGGCTTTCTTCAAATCATTCCACAAACTTTGAAAAAAGTTTCTAAGTTCTTTTTCGAGAAGTTTATACAAATGGCTTCCGTCATTTCGGGAGGGAAACTCGAATACTTCCGCAACTGCGGGGGCTTTCTCAAATGATTTCACGATTTTTAGGAAGACTTCACGAATTTTATCCTTTAGAAGAAAAGCTTAGGATTCTCAAAGGAGGATTTTCATTTGAAAACAAAGTAAAAAGGAGAATTGGCCTCTTACAGTAGTCTTTCCAAAAAAATAAAGGAGGGGCCCCAATATGTACAAAAATTTTGTGGGGGATGTTGCTGCAACAACAATTGGCGAGTCGCTGGTGAACATAGATCTCTGAAAAAATTTCTTCTCCATGATCTGAAACCTCATTAAAGACATCCATCTGTATGCAATATTCAGCTGAGCATTTGAATTTCTGTGAAGGGAGAATGCACTTTTCCTGCTAGCCATTGGGGAAAAGGGGAGCTTTGACCAAGACATCTTTAAAACTCTCCAAGGGCCAACATATGGGATTCATTTTAGAAGGATCCTCTTTCGGATGGCTACTATAGTCGGACTCCACCGGATTTGCAACACTTTCTCATGGACATTATTGCTCTTGTTCCTCATTCCCATGCCACTTGCATCCTTTTGGATGTTTGTACTTTGGACAACTTAGCTGTTTGAGCCTTCCAGAAATATTTTCTTTAGTCATGATCTTTGATTTAGGCTCCTCAATCCATAATGTCCTTTTGTGTGAGTTAGAGATTTTATTGTCTTGATCAAGCCTCACGGACGGAGAGGAGCCTATTTTGAGCTGAGGCTTTTGGCCAACCTTCTTGATTTTACATGCTTTGCTTTTGTCTCAGCCATGCTTTAATTGAGGCGAGAATCTCTGGAAAATAGACCCTTGAATATAAGCCATTTTGGTTGTTGAATGTTGCAGCATGGAGTCACTTCAATACCCTATGTCCTCGAGATGTGCTACTTTCCATGGGTCCGACTTTAATAACCCTCTTGAGATGCCTTTAAGTGTGAGAGTGGGTGGAGCCCAAAGATAGTACTAAAGATGGTCATAGGTCTCAGCTATTAAGACAGGATTATTGTGGCTAGCAGATAGGCTTCCTTTCTTCTGAAAAAATTTCAGCGAGAGCACAATACATAGATCGACTTTATTTGAATATAGTTCCGGACTCATGGGTAAGAGACTTGTCTTTGCTGAGAAACTCAACCGCAGGGGCTTTCAGAAAGCAAACTTTGTGCAAAGGTTCAAATGACAAGAAAAGAAACAAAAATGGCCGAAAATAAAGCAAACAAAAGGCTAAAGCAACAATAAAAGAAAAATTTATTTATGTACAGAAAGTATCAGTGAGACTATGCAAAGTATTGCTTAAGGGCGAGGCCATTGAGAGGAAGGGTTACTTCTTCTCCCTCGAGATTTGTCAATTTGTAAGTGGATGGGCCTATCTTTGCCGAGATTTGGTACGGGCCTACCCATAAATGTTGGAATTTCGTATGCATTCCTTTGCCTTCATGATTATGGTCCCATTTCAGGACTAAGTCCCCAACTTCAAAACTTCTTTTACCAGACTTCCTCTTATCGAACCATCTCTTAACTATGTCTTGGTGTTGATGGAATCAGTCTTAGCTTTCTGTCGGGCTTCTTCAAGTTGAAGCAGGGTATTGATCCTGGATTGTAAGACCTGGATACCAGAACCCCGGGAGGCTTGGGATAACTGTAAGGATGGGAGCAAGATGTTGGGGGGAAGGATGGCTTCCTTTCCATAGACAAGAGTGAAAGGGGAAACCCCTAATGCATTCTTTGGGGTCACCCTATCTGCCCATAAGGCATTTGGGAGAGCTATATTCCAACTTCGCTGATTTTCTATCACAGTTTTCTTAAGAATTCGAATGAGGTTTTTGTTTGAAGATTCAGCTAATCCATTTCCTTGAGGATAATAATTGGCTGAATAGTGCAACTTGATCCCCCATTCATAAACAAATTCATTTATTTTGAGAGACAAAAAATAGGTAGCATTATCAAAAACAAGGGAAATTGGAACCCCAAACCTGGTTATGATGTTCTCTTTTAAGAAGCTGATGACCGCGTCTTCATTGATCTTGTGCAACAGGATAGCCTCCGTCCATCTAGTGAAGTAGTCAATAGCCGTCAGGATGTATCGATGTTGAAAAGAAGAATTTGGATTTATCTCTCCGATAACATCTATACCCCACTGCTCAAAAGGCTCAGAGATGATAACCGGCTGCAAGGGTTCTGCTACCTTAGGTAACTTCCTGACACTTCTTTGGCATACATCACAGTTTCGTGCATACGTATGTGCAACTCGAAACAGAGTGGGCCAATAATATCCAGCTCTAAGTATCTTGTGTGTTGTTGTCTCTCCTAAATAATGTCCACCTGCAGGGCCATCATGTAATTCTTTGACAACTTTATTCGCATCCTCCTTTTCTAGACATCTAAGGAAAACTCCATCATAATTCTTTCTAAAAAGTATCCCATCAATAATTTGATAAGGCGCTAACTTCAAACGGAGTGCCCTTCTTTGTTTAGAGTTCCATTGTTCAGGTAGGTATCCTTGCTGTAAATAATGCACCAGATCTCTATACCATGACTGAGGAGTTGAAAAGATAGGACATACTTCAACCAAGTTTAGCTCAGCTTCATTCTTCCAATGTTTCTCTTCATCAGCTAAGTTTCCTGCAAGTAATTTGCACAGGCCTTGCCCTTTGATGATCATAGCTGGTTTAAATTCTAAGTCATATTCTTGAAGAGCTGTGACCCAGTTCCCCCTCCTTTCTCTTAGTTCCTTTTGAACGAAAAGGGATCTAACATCTGGGTGGGGAACTATAACTTTATTTATGTTCTTAAGAATATATGGCCTAAACTGCTTGACTGCTTTGAAGACGACATATGCATGCTTGTCAACCATGAGATAGTTTAGCTCGACCCCCTGCAGACTAGTGCTCATGAACGAAATCGGGTATTCATCTCCTAACTCCACCTTTTGGGTAAGTATCGCAGCAAGAGAATCATCCGAAGCAAAGGTATATAGGATAAAATCCTTGTCAAAATCTGGGCTTCTTAAGGAAGGAGCCTTAGCTATGGTTTCCTTAATATCTTTAAAAGCATCCTTTTCCAAATTTTTCCACTTGAACTGTATGCTTTGTTTAACCATTTGTTGCAACGGTTTAACAATTTGTGCGAAATATGGAACAAATCTACGGACAAAATTGATAGTGCCCATAAAGGACTGCATAAATTTCTTGTTGTAAGGAATTGGAATCTTATTAATAGCTTGGACTCTTTCCTGATCTATTGACACTCCCCCTTTGGAAATGATATGACCTAAGAGTTTACCTTCGGGAACTGCAAACACACTCTTATTGGGATTCAAAGAAATACCATATTTTCGACAGCGATAAAAAATATGCCTTAGATGAACAACATGATCTTCCCTTTTCTTTAAAAAGACTGTCACATCGTCTAAGTACACAACAACACATTGCCCACCCAATCCTCGAAAGGCGATATCCATTGCTCGTTGGAAGGTAGACCCTGCATTTATAAGACCAAATGGCATCCTTCTATATGCGAAAGTTCCCCACTTAGTTCGGAAAGTAGTCTTAAGACGATCTTCTTCGGCTACTAATACTTGATTGTAGCCAGAGAAACCATCGAGAAGAGAAAACAATTCGGATATTGACACCATTTGAAGGATTTGCTCCATTGAAGGGATGGGGTAGTTGTCTTTATCCGAAGCTCTGTTTAAATTTCTGAAATCTACACATAACCTTATCTCTCCTGACTTCTTTCTTACGGGAACCAAGTTAGCAACCCACTCAGAATGCCGGACCTTAAAGATTATCTTAGCGTCCAGGAGCTTCTTTAATTCCTTTTGAATCAACAGTTCTAGAGTAGGATGCATCCTTCTTAACTGCTGCTGAAATGGCTTGACACCTGCTTTCATTGGTATAACATGCTGAATAATGTGGACGTCATACGTTTTCAAATCCTCATAGGTCCATGTGAAAACATCCTTATATTGCTTAAACAGTTTGATGAACCTATCTCTTTCCCCTGGCGAACAACATTTGCCAAGGTTGACAAATTTGGTTCTGCCTCGGTACCCAAATTACCTAACTCACGTTGCATTGATGAACTATTAGTTTTGGTATTAGCTGGCCTTTTGAAATTATTTTGAAGATCGAACAGCATTTCGAGGGACCTTACCCCTTTGGGGATGAAATTTCCTTTCTCCTCATCCTTCTTCATCAAATCAGCATCGTGCTCTTCTTCATCTATTGCAGCTCCTTGGAAGCTGTCTTCGTTTGTTAGAAAGCTGATAATTTGTTCGTCATCATCGAAGACTCTGAAGTTTGTGATGTTATCGGGAACGGTAGGCCTGAAAATCAATTCAATTGAGAACTTATTATTTGACGGCACCAATCTAGAAGCAGATGTTGCTAACAAATCAGCTACAGAATTTTGCAATCTAGGAATAGATTTTATATTGAAAGCATCAAAATGCGTAATTAAATCCCATACCTCAGCCTGATAACCCTTCAAATGAGGTGAGAGACAATGAATGGTGTCCCTTACCTGTCTTACTACTATCTCGGAGTCACCAAAAACCTTCAGGTACTTAACATTTAAGCCAATGGCCTTCTTTAATCCATGTACTAAGCCTTCATATTTTACCGTGTTGTTAGTACAATCAAATTCTAATCTACAGGACAAAAAATACTTGTTTCTTTTTGGATCCATCACAACACAACCGGCTCCGGATCCTTCCATATTTTTAGAACCATCAAAGTATAATGTCCAAAAAATATCTTTAGATTAAACTAAGTTAGTATCTCTATGATCTAAATCAGTAACTAAACTAACTATGTTACAATCAATATCATCAGTCCGAGAGAAATGAAGGAGATCGGACTGTTCATCGGATTCATGGCTGATGGTTTCAGACTGATAATTACCCGGATCCATTTCTAAGAAATAATTCCCCAGAACCGAGTATGAGAAAGTTACAGCCTCATTTTTTTCTTCTAATTGAGTTACGTTTTGCTTCATGTGTGGTTCTCTTAGGACTTTAATTTGATTCTTCCTGTTCTGATAAGGCAACCACAGATGAGACCAATCAGTGGCAAAGTATCCATTCAGCTTGGTAGACCAATCCCTACTTAAGATCAGACCATAGGCTTCAGGAATATCAACCACCATTATGTCAATAAACTGACAGACTCTAGAGTTGGCTGATAATCTAATGAGAACATCTTTCATCTCCCCAATCACTTTGACAACAGTCCTATCCAACTGAATGATTTGGGAGGGAGATGGAACAGGCTGCTCATTAATTTTTTTACAAATGGATAGTGGCATGACGTTTGAAGATGCCCCAGAATCTACCAAACAGTTGTGAACATTGTGATTGAAAATTTCAAAGGTTAATAGGAATGACAATGTTTGAGATTTAGATTTCCCTCCGATGCTAGCTTCATTAATTTCGGGATTTTCTTGAGAGTCTGTCAATGGAGTGCTGGTCTGGGGTTGCAGAACATGCAATAGCTTGCCTCGTTGATGGGGCAAGCTGCACATGTCAAATATTGACACATTTGCTTTGACCTTCTTTATATCTTCAATAATGTCATATCCTATGTCAGATTCGTTCCCAATTCGAGTTGGATGATCTATTTTACTCATCGTGACCTTAGCTGGCTGAACTATGATGTCAGCGTTTGGATGCCATTTGGTTAACTTTAGGCTGTGGTGGAATAATTGTTATATGCCTTCTAGGCAGTTCTTTTGAAGCTTTAGGCTTAGGAGGAGCCGAGCTTGGCACAAGATCCACAATAGGGCCTTTGCTGCGAGTAGCAATGTTCATGGTAGAGGGAGAGATTTCTATGGGATCCTCTTCTGCTAATTCAGTCATAGGTACCCAATCCCATAGCACCATAGTAGTGTCCGGGGTTGGCTCCTCTAACTCAGGGCTTAATTCCTCTAGAGAATCATCTCGGTTTAGAATCTGTGAATCCAACATTTGGTTCATGACTAAACTCATGGAGTTAATCCATTGTGGGCATCTCTTTTCCAAATGTGGTTCTTGATGAAAAGTACAGAAGTTTTCCATCCCGATTTCATTGAGGTTTAAAACAGGGGAAGTATTCATGGGTGGATGAGTTTGATCACCGTCTTCCCTCTTTTTGTAAAATGGCTTGAAAGGTTTCCTAGATGTACTAGCAGCCTTATCTTTTTCGAGATCTACAATCTTATTGGATAACTTCTGCATCATCTTGACTACATTTTCCATGTCAGTAGACGATTCTTCTTTACCTCTAGTGAGCAGCAAGGGTTTTTTACTGACCGCTGGTTTTGGCTCTGCATCTAAGGAATGTTTAGCAATGTTATTGGCTTCTTCTTCTACCTTCCTAGCTTCTTCGAAGTTCTCTATTAGGGTAGTTTTATTGGACCTTTTTACGAACATTGCTATGGGTCCTTCAAGAACTGTTGTATAGTATTCAATCAGAGATTCCACTGCTGGTTTATTAGCTTCACTGAAATTATTTAAAAGCGTTGTGAATCTTTGATTAAAGTCTTGAACCTTTTCTTTCTTTTCCATTCTCATGGATAAGAGTTCTTTCATAAGTGTTGCCACAGTCTTTTGGTTTCCATATTTCTTCAAAAAATAGTTTTCGAATTCATCCCAACTAGAGATTGAGCTGGGTTGTAGGCTAAAGTACCAGGATGATACTTTTGGCTCGAATGTGTATGGAAAAAGCCTGCAGACTACATCTTCATGCTGTACGTTCAAAAGATTCAGAGCTAAGTAGAAACTCTTGAGATGATCTTCGGCTGAAATGGCTTTCCCTGGTTCGAACTTAGGTAAGACCTTCTCTGGATTTTTTGGGAGATTGTGGAATGGCCCAGCTAGATTCAGCGCTCCCCTTGCTCTCCAAGCAGGTACAACCATGTTTCTATGTGGAGACCCTGGTGGAGAATTGTAAGGTGAATTCTGTGGAGTATTCTTTGGAGTAATAAGTTCTCCAAGGCCTTCCTGATCTGAAATGTTTTTTGAGTTTTCAAGATCTACTTTGTTCAGAGGGTCTGAAATTTCTTCTAAAGTTAAATTTACAAGATCTTCAAAACTTTGAACAAGAATCGAATCACGGGTGTATTGTGGCTCTTTTCTAGGGGTAATTTTACTAGGGAGAAAATTCACTGCATTTAAACCACCTAGCTGTCTAACATAAGATTGTGTGTGCCTCCTCAAGTCCTCTATTTCTGCAAAAGGTACAGCGTATAATGCTTCTTGAGGCTCAGGATCAGAAATGAGGCGTTCTTGATTTAATATTTCAAGATCTGGGCTGTTTGAAAGGCCTTCTTTAAGTGGGTTTTCAGAGACATTTATGACAGTGGAAGATTTTCCTCTATCAGCCATGCACTTTCAGGCCCTCCTTCTTGTAACATCCCCTTCCATCATCAAATGCAGGGAAGGAAACATTAACAACACACCTGGATTTTGGCAGACTTAGCCCCAATATTTCAATTACTTCAAAAATTCATGACAATTAAAAACTTCTGTGTGTAGATTCGAGCTTCAATATAAGCACAGCGGAATTAAAACACATTTGCATGCACACCAACAACAATGCTTCAACACATCTAGCACAAATAGAAGATGATTCCATATGCAGGGATTCAATCACATTCTTATGCTATGCACAGACTTCATTTCAATTTCAACCTTATGAATAAATAATATTCAGATTTAGCACTTTGCAGAACTCAGAATGTATATAAATTAATTCACAAGAATACTTATCTTTTAACACAAATGTCCAATGACTGGCTACGTGAGAGCAACGTTCCACCCAACCATAGATCTATGTCCAGCCTGTATTCTTTCAGCTTAGAGATCACCCCCGAGCTGGGCTGTGTATCCACTAAGGAGGAACTAGATGGCTCACTCACAGTCAGGGTTTCACTCAAACAGCCATGCTAAGACAACACACAGTTGGGTTTTTCAAGCATGCAATAGGAGATGGAGGAGGATGCTATTCCAATGAGCTCAATCCCAGAGCCACATACACTTCAAGCTGGACTCAGCAATCCCATCCTCTGTTCATACATCCACCCTTGGATTTCTCACAACTCTGTCACAAATAACCCCAAATCCGTCACTGATTTTCTGGGCTATTAAAACTGGGTTTTCCCATGGATTTTGGGATAGCTATTGCTCCCAAATTCTCCCCAAGGCTCGTACCAATGGATCCCCCATTGGATTTCACTGTCCAATACCAAATCTGGGCGTTTTTGGCTCTTCAAAATGTGGGTTCTCTCAAGGTCGCGATTTCTGGTTTTTCTCTCTGCTGGCCATTCGTTTTTGGATGGAAAATGGTGTTGGTAAGTTTCCCAATGGAATGGGGATGAGGAAGAAGCAACATCCCTGAGGTAGAGTGGCTTGTGGTACAAGAAAAGAAAGCCCATACTCTGCCATACGAATTTTTGGGCTGCCCATGCTCCATTGAAGCCATGGACTAAATTCCTCAACCACTTCCTTACAACAAAATTAAATGTCAACAAGGAAAGTCAAATGGGTTCTCACAATGACATTTGGCAGCATATGGTTCAATCCCACAACCCCCTCACCACTCGCTAGTGGATACACGTGGCCCCTTCTCATTCGTTGCTCCCATAGCTAGTTTTGGTATTTTATATTGCATGATGTTTATTTACATCCTATTACAATTTCCATGGCTTAAGAGCACATGGGTATCAAATATCAATGCTTGCCGTTTAAATCAAAATTCAGGCTTTCACTAGCGGGGCCTTGGCCTTGAGCTCCACGCTAGGAAAACATACATCACATGTACACATTATTTACATTAAATGCTAACACATCCTAAGAGTCAGAATGAGGTATTACAATCCCCTCCCCTTAGAATAACACCGTCCTCAGTGTTCCAAGACTTAGGCATACATATACAATTTACACATGTCCAAAACTTCAAAAACTTTGCAGATCTGCCCTGCATTCCGTTCTTTACTTTGAACTTTCAGGACCAAGTCATTTGATTTTCACGAGCTGCTCCTACTGATTCGGATCTTCCAGCTCATCCATAAGTCTGAAAACTTTACGGCTGCTACCCTCTTGAGGTTCTCTTGTTGGGAAGTTGTGGAGGCAATGATCCCCTCCACATTTCCAACACTTCACTGGTTGCTTCATCTTTACCTGCTCAATTTCCTTTGAGTCTTCCCACCTGGAGCATTTCTTAATTGGATGATTGGATGAATGCTTCTTCATTGATCCACTTTTCTTTCCCTTGCTGATTGCCCTCATAATGATTTTTACCTCTTTCTGTAGACGAATAGAGTCCTGCAAGACCTTGTGGTTCATCTCGTTCTGCTGCTTTTGCATCTTGAGCATCTCTCCAAGATTTTCTTGGGTCTTGGCAATTGTTTGAAGAATACTTCCAACCAATTCTAGTATCCCTTGGTCTGCCACCATGGTCAATGGAAACAACTGACCACACTTTGCTCACTAGCAACACTTGCCTGCACTGGCTGCAACCAATTGATTCAATTTCCATCTGTGAAATTCATCATTACAATTCTCGTTAGGCCAAGCATAACCCAAACATTAAAAAAAAATCAATCAATGGTTTTTCCCCAGTTGACATGGATAGTCCATGCTTTACTCATGAGACTCCCACACTTTTTATGCTTGCCAACATACACATGAATTCCTTCATGTTCATCCATTCACAGGAAATTCATTAATTGGCATTCACAATTCACTTTATTCAAATAAACACACTTTTACTTTCAGTCATGCATGCATTCAAAATTTTTCTAATTCTATAAATGCATCAATAAAAAGGAAAGAGAGAGAGCAGTAAGAGTTATCTCCTCTTAGTCTTGTTCCATTCTGGAACCCACACCACCACTATGGTTTTCATGCTCCTGTCCTCTTTCACTTCCACGTGAATGCTTGACCTGCCCTTCTTGGCTATGACACGTAGTGTCTATGGTCTATTCCAGACCTTTCAACCATGGAGTTCCTCCACTCGGTTGGTCTAACTCTTGGCTGCTAGGACTCACACAGTTCCACTAGCCCCATCTTTCATTACTACTCATGCAGAGCTCTTTAGGGTGGTTACATGTCCACACGCATCCTTGAGATGCTTTCATAGTCATTGCTTCCAGCAATATAAGATAACCAAATGCTTATCTGCACTAGATGTCTTCACTTTATTCCATAGGGTCCTTCTTTGCTTTACAAGCCTTGGAATCGCCTATGGATTTGGGTGTTTGGCCAACGCGCAGGCTGCCCCTCAACATCAAATAACCTTGTATGTTTGGCCAGCACGTAGGCTGCTCCAAATCACCAATAATCTTGCATGTTTGGCCAGCACGCAGGCTGCTCCAAATCATCAGTAATCTTGCCCAACCAGCCACTCTCTGGATTTACCAAGCAATTTATAGTTCTTTCAGGGTCCTTGCTTCCTGCATTGACCAAGGTTTCCAACAAAGAAACAATAATGCATCAACTCACTGTTACAAGATTTATACTTGAAACCTTCATTATTTCAAATAAGAAATGAATGAAATTGAATACTTATCTGTATTGTTCATTTCCTCTCTGGTCCACAGGGTCCTGCTTTTACTTTGTAAGCCTTGGGATCCTCCTGCGGACTGGGATGTTTGGCGAGCAAACAGGCTGCTCCAAATCATCAAATAATCAACACCTTACCAATACACCTTCATGTTGATTGGAAGGAAACTTCACTACGACCATTTCTAGGTCAAGGCTCTACTATGGAGCCATAGGCACATGATAGCCCATTCATCAATACTTCACAACCCTTCATCAAAATCCCCACAACCTCCACAACATCCTTTTATTTATATTAACCCTTTCACCACAACCCCTCACAACATCCTTTTATTTAGATTCTTTAGTGTGTAACATCAATCACAATCTGTTAAGGCTGTCAACACAAGATGGATAAGTGAGTTCATTAGTATTGCTGCTCTAAACTATAAACATATTTCATAACATTCACTATCCAACCTTGAAACACCAGGAATGCGTCCATTCCCTTAAGGCGTAGTCAATATTGGCATCCCTAACATAACTCAGCACCAGAAAGGCATGCACTCCTTACTGATGTGAACTATGAAGGTCCTAATCATACTTCAAGCAGTATGCCATAATGGAAATAAAATCAAAACATGCTCTACATATTAACTCTAATAATTAGACATGCATGTATGTATACATATATATATCAATCAGGGTTTATGGAACACTTATCCATTTGCAGATGTTATTTCTCTTCTTTAATGAGGAATGGGGGCTCCTTCTCTGAGTTGACAGTCCCTTGGTTTACCATCCCAATTCCTTTTGATGTTACATAACCTTCATATGTCTTACTGACATAATCTTCACCATCCCACTCATATTTTTTACCAATCATGTAGTGCAGATGAGACATTAATAATGTCTTATGGCATTTCACCTAAAACCCATTTTCAAATCATGGAATCCCTTCCCATGAAGTTTGGCTCCTGCAGGACCTCTCTCTCTTGGTCTTACTACAATGTGTCTCCCTGTCACACTTATTAAACAACCAAACAGTCAGCAACATTTAACAGTACCATTCAAATCTCATTGTTCTATAACCAATCCATGGCACTAATAATTAAATTCAGTATGAATTTGCAACTCTGTCTACTACAGAAATTGGTTTTCTTATCCATGAGGCTATCCTCGTATTGTTTGGCTCCTGTAAGTGACACCACTCTGCCCGTTATGGTCTTATGCCCGCTGTCATACATGAGCATCTACTTATAGCATGTCCTCCTGACACATTTTTTTTCATAAGCCCAACAATCATTAGCAATTATAAGCAAAATTTCAAATCTGAGATTTACAATTCTTCTTTCTAACAGAGCTTAGATTTTTCAACCATGAGACTCCTTCTCATAAGCTCTAAATCGAATTTGCAAATCCGCTCCCTACGGAATTAGACTTGCAGCCATGATATTATTCTCATAAACTTAAATTAGAACATTTTCAAATCTGTTTCATGCATAAATTAAATTCCACAACCATGAGAACCTTCTCATAACCTTTGGCCTTTGCACATGGTAGAGCTCAGTCTTTACTATGGTCTTATCCCCATTGCCATATGCAAGACATTTCTACCTGGAGTCTGAAACTTTCAATCAGCCAAACATGTTGTGAGTCCCCATGCATATAATATTTCATTGCTGCAACAGTCACTGAAGCATTTCCAGAATTATAATATTCCATAATTCAAACACTTCTAGCTGTTAACATATCCATATCACCAAACTCATTTATTTCACGTAAATCATTATCATACTAAAATTGCAAGGTACAGTCACATCATTTATGCAATTAACTTAAAGCTTTTAAATGCTCATTAATTCATAGCCATATCATTTATACAACTCTATCATTCCAACAGAGCACTATGGAAGTATGTCAATCATAACTACCTTCATGCAATTTCTTCCCCTGCATTCATAGCAGCCCATGAAATGATCCTAGAATTATATCAATTCATCATTTCATTCATTATTTATTTTGCAATAACATATGCATCATCCCTGTGCATTCATACAATGCATCACAAGATTTATAAAATCTCTTAATGCTCATCTACTCAATGCTACCTTGCATTGTTTCATGAGTACTATGCATTCAAGCATATTATGATCGAAGCATGACTATCTCATATAACTTGCATTACCATAATCAGGACCACCAGTCCTCACTTGCTTTGGTTATTAAGCACATGACCAACATACACATGGCATGATATAAATTCATATGAATGCATTGAGATTCTAAACAATCATAGGGTGTAAGGATCATTTCCTTCACTTACCCACACCTCACCAAGCTTGGTAGGTTAACAGTCCCAATCGGTATTCAATATCACATGCAAACTAACTCAACATAGCTCAAACATAGTTGAAGAGATATTACCAAATCCTCTTTCAACATTCATGCAATTTGACACCAATAATCATTACCTGCATGGCTACCATTAACATCGCCTGATGTTACCTGATCAATTGGCCTCTTACCAAGGCTGCTCAGTCCTTTTGCCAACTTTATGATCATAGATTTGTTGCACCATCCTTTCTGCATAAGGTTGTTGGCTTCATGCAACAACATCCTCAGCACATTTAGCCATGCTCTTTGTTATCTTTGGTCCTACAACCAATACCAACATCAATAGTGATTATCAACCACAATATTCTCCATTAGTGGTTCATTGCATATGCAGACTTCATTATTCTACCAATATGCAATATCCCATTTATGCACAAGCATTTCCATATGCACTATGCAATGTTTGTTAAGATGCCATCTAGTGCATATATATATCTATGTAATCCCTTACATTTTTAACATTTTTATGCCATATGACAATTTCATAATTGTAAGTATGATAACAAACAGGGGTTTAAGAGATTCTTCCCTTTTTGATCCCTCATCGTAACATGGAATTCCTCTTCCATATCATGCAATTGTAGAAATTGCCCCTATTGACAACAAAATTTGTTTGTCAAAACAGTCGCTAGCACTCTTCTATACTAAATATCTATGATATATGTAGACCTCATTCAAACTCTAGTCATGCATCATTGTTCCCTGCTAGACAAGCTTTCCAATCCCTGTCCCCGTGCTCCATTCCGACATCGGGTGTGGAAACAGCATTGTTTCAAAAATGACAACTCTTACCAATAATTCTGCACATTTTACACAATTGTATTTGGTCAAGAATGCCAACTTCAGCCACCTGTGGAAGAAAATCTATGAAGAATCACAAATTTTTTTATATCGGACGAAGTTAGTCCATATAACAAGGAATACTCAGCAATTCGCGGATCTCAATTTCGATGCACCATTCATCTTTTATAAAATTCTGGGTTTAACTACTTTTCCTTTAAACTCCCTTTGCAACCTGTGCTCCACCTGTGCGCCACCTGCGTACAACCTGTGCGCAATCTACGCACTATCCGCGCACAATCTGTGCGCGATCTGCACGCAATCCGCGCGCAATCTGCACGCAATCCATGCGCAATCTGCACGCAATCTGCGCTCAATCTGCACGCAATCCGCGCTCAATCTGTGCGCATTCCGCACGCAATCTGTGTGCGACCTGCACGCAATCCGCGCGCAATCCGTGCGTGACCCGCACGCAATCTGCACGCAATCCACGCGCAATCTGTGCGCGACCTGCGTGCAATCCGCACGCAATCCACGCGCAATCTACGCGCAATCCGCGCGCAACCTGTGCACGACCTGCTCGCAATCCGCGCGCAACCCGCATGCAATCTGTGCGCAATCCACGCTCAATCTATGCGTGACCTGCGCACAATCCGCGTGCAACCCGCACGCAATCTGTGCGCAATCCGCGTGCTTGCGGGGGTCATATCTCCCTCGTCCCTTAACCAAATAAGGCAAGTTTGGTACCGTTGGAAAGATCTTGGAGATCTCTATGCAATGGTGTGATCCTCTACTACATTTGAGAAATCTGATCCTACCATTTTTCCAAATCAAAATTCCGCCCCCAACTTCCCAATCCCACATCAAAACCATTCTGTCTCTTGCCTGCAACTGCAACTTTTCACAATAGTTTAGAAAATTTTCTGGAATGTGCCCTTTCGTCCCCTTACAAAGGTGAACTACTACAGATCAAACTTGCATAAAAACTATAAGAGAATGGCAAGAACTTGCATCTCTAATAAGGGATTTTTTTTTCATTTCACATTCAACAATCCAACCAATGGATTCACAATTAATCTCGAAGCAGCCAACAGGCATGGGCAAGGAAACTCATGAGTATAAGGGCGTAATTTGCAGGCTTTCCTCACTTCTGAAAACCATCAATTGGCCACACAATGTGGATTCATTGTAATTAACAATCATCATTAAGACATGGGGCTATAACAACTAACTGTTCATGCTTTTACCAAGGAAATTAACAAACAAAACTCATTTCCAGCCATGCCCAACATTCAAGTTCATGCATTCAAAGCATCATGGACATTCAAGGAACATGGATTCATCATTAATCAAGGTCTCAAGCACATGATGCATCATCTCCTATGCACAGCAATTAACAACAACAACAACAAAACAATATAAGATGGCAGAGGTTGTCCCTCCTCTCTCTCCTCCATGGAGGCAAACAGACAAATACAAAACTGAATGCTACAGCATTGGGGACAAATTAGAGCAAGCATTCAACCTAAAAATGAATTTTCTCCCTCCTTCCTCTATTTCATAGAGTGCAATCAATGCAAGCAGCTTGCAAAAAGCCCCAGACAGTCATGGAAATGATTTCCCATTCCAACAAATAGAAGCCATGCGATCTTGAGGTTTCTTTAATGCATTTTAGTTCCAGATACAAAATGCATGTACACACAATGATTTATATCTCTATGAAGGGCCCAACAGCCATAGTGTTGAACCTAGAGCTCTGATACCACTCTGTAATGTCCCCTTCCATCATCAAATGCAGGGAAGGAAACATTAACAACACACCGGGATTTTGGCATACTTAGCCCCAATATTTCAATTACTTCAAAAATTCATGACAATTAAAAACTTCTGTGTGCAGATTCGAGCTTCAATATAAGCACAGCGGAATTAAAACACATTTGCACGCACACCAACAGTAATGCTTCAACACATCTAGCACAAACAGAAGATGATTCCATATGCAGGGATTCAATCACATTCTTATGCTATGCACAGACTTCATTTCAATTTCAACCTTATGAATAAATAACATTCAGATTTAGCACTTTGCAGAACTCAGAATGTATATAAATTAATTCACAAGAATACTTATCTTTTAACACAAATGTCCAACGACTGGCTACGTGAGAGCAACGTTCCACCCAACCATAGATCTCTGTCCAGCCTGTATTCTTTCAGCTTAGAGATCACCCCCGAGCTGGGCTGTGTATCCACTAAGGAGGAACTAGATGGCTCACTCACAGTCAGGGTTTCACTCAAACAACCATGCTAAGCCAACACACAGTTGGGTTTTTCAAGCATGCAATAGGAGATGGAGGAGGATGCTAGTCCACTGAGCTCAATCCCAGATCCAAATACACTTCAAGCTGGACTCAGCAATCCCATCCTCTGTTCATACATCCACCTTGGATTTCTCACAACTCTGTCACAAATAACCCCAAATCCGTCACTGATTTTCTGGGCTGTTAAAACTGGGTTTTCCCATGGATTTTGGGATAGCTATTACTCCCAAATTCTCCCCAAGGCTCATACCAATGGATCCCCCATTGGATTTCACTGTCCAATACCAAATTTGGGCGTTTTTATCTCTTCAAAATGTGGGTTCTCTCAAGGTCGCGATTTCTGGTTTTTCTCTCTACTGGCCATTCGTTTTTGGATGGAAAATGGTGCTGGTAAGTTTCCCAATGGAATGGGGATGAGGAAGAAGCAACATCCCTGAGGTAGAGTGGCTTGTGGTACAAGAAAACAGAGCCCATACTCTTCCATACGAATTTCTGGGCTGCCCATGCTCCATTGAAGCCATGGACTAAATTCCTCAACCACTTCCTTACAACAAAATTAAATGTCAACAAGGAAAGTCAAATGGGTTCTCACAATGACATTTGGCAGCATATGGTTCAATCCCACAACCCCCTCACCACTCCCTAGTGGATACACGTGGCCCCTTCTCATCCGTTGCTCCCATAGCCAGTTTTGGTATTTTATATTGTATGATGTTTATTTACATCCTATTACAATTTCCATGGCTTAAGAGCATAGGGGCATCAAATATCAATGCTTGCCATTTAAATCAAAATTCAGGCTTTCACTAGCGGGGCCTTGGCCTTGAGCTCCACGCTAGGAAAACATACATCACATGTACACATTATTTACATTAAATGCTAATACATCCTAAGAGTCAGAATGGGGTATTACACTTCTAGTGCCAAAAACTGTTGATGGCTCGAAGATCGCAGCATCAATCAGAAAGGGATTCTCCCCGATAGATTATCCCAATTAGATTATCTACCGTTTGGTATAAGGAATCCATTCGGTTAGCGGTTCCGGCAACCGTGGGTTTGGAGTTTTATTCCAATTATACCGGTTATGGCCCGATCCACCGTTCTTTTGATTTTATATTTTATAATGATATGCAAGTGCCTAGTATAAATTTAATCTAAATGCAAAACTGGAAAACAGATCTAAGTCTAAAACTGAAACAAATCTAAATATCCCTGCAAGGAGAAAATTTAAAGCATGAGCAATGAGCTGTAGGAGTTATCTTAAAGAATAAACAGACATCCATTAAATCTTAAAGAGAAAGCTACAGCAAAGATAAAAGACATCAGAAGATAGCTTCTAATTAAATATAACACATTTCATTACTCATGAAAGAGAGAATTCATTTGCAAAGAGAGAAGCAAGATCATTTACTACAATGAAATAATTCAAGACAGTAATAAAGATCTCACAGCAAATTATAGTAGACACAAGAATGATCCACAATGCATCCAATCTCCATTCTCATGCAAAACGTCCTCTCCAGGCTCTTATTAGAAGATTTTATTTTCTTAAAACATGTGCAAGATAGCTCGTACAAGTCTAGAAAATAATTCCCTGCCAAAAGTCCTCTTCATTACTTCCTAACTTCTATTTATAATATTACAAAATGCCCTTTGGGCTACCACCTGGCCTTTTACACTTGTCACCTACATAAATTTTTCCTTATAACAAACAAAATGTGTGACTCCTTCGTTAACAGAAATTATTTTAAAAAGAAAAAAGGACAGCTGTCCCATAGCTCCACGTTTTATACATATGAAAGCCCAAAATAAAATATAAGAATTAATTCTCTAATATCAGCGCCTTCACTCCTGGGCATGCGCTTCAGTTGGAAGAGAGGCACTCAAACTAGCTGTTGATGCTGCTGCTACTGGGAGAGGAGGAAACGAGCCAGCTGGAATTTCTGCTACTGCTGGGAGAGAAGAAATCGAGCTAGCTGGGGCTGCTGCTGCTGCTTTCTTCTCTTCTTCTGCAATGTAACTATACCATACACCAGTGTCCCTTATAACTACATTTGTTGAGGCGGGGAATAAGATCTTCTGGGACGTTACATGTTTAACAAGCTCTGCACCAACACTTTGAATTTCTGTTACTGCAGCTTGATGCATTTCTTTGAGCAGATGACCGTGTATTGATGACATTCCAATATAATGTTGGAGGTCATCAATGGCTAGGACATCAATCTTCTTCACATATTCAGTTTGGATGCCCAGCTCTTCCTTCAGCTCAAACAAACGTTGTTCTTTGTCCGGGAAATCATCAAGGGATTGAGGGAAACTCAACTTGCATTGTCATGCACTTCATGGATTCTTTGATACAGACCGCTGCTTTTATCCATTGTCCCTCGGATCTTGGCTATCAGCTTAATGCTATAGTTTCTGCAAAATTCCAAAAGGGCTACGTCTTCATTGAAGCCATCTATAGATTTGAATGGGAGATGCTTGGGGAAGTCCGCCTTTTCTTCTCTCCATTCTATTTGGCTCAGGACGTTTGCCTTAACCCGCGTGTACTTAGCTTTAAGCCTATTGGCCTCTACATTAACTTCTTTTAATCTGACCACCATGGCCTTGAGCGTGCATACTTCATCAGTAATTAGCTCCTGAGTGTCATGCATTTGTTTCAGGATGCTGCAGGACAGCTCATGGAAGGGGGATATATCTATCGTTCTGTTCTCTGCCTGCTCTAATTGTTCAACCAATGCTAGCTTGTATGCTTCTAGATGGGATACTTTAGCTTTTGCATCGATCTTTTCTGCTTCTAAGATCATCATCTGGACCGCCATGCTTTCCTTTTCTTCTTAGAAAAGGTTATACTTGCCCAAAAATTCTTTATGTTCTGACTATAGGTGATTATACCTATTCACCACGAGATCCCTGTAGGCTTGATCATTAGCCACAGTATGTTGTAGCATACAAGCTGTCCTCTTTGTCGACTCAATGTCTTTAACTATATCAGCCACATTGTCTAGCGTTGCTTTTGTTGTCTCTACAGAGGCGTATGCCATAGCTAAGGGAGACTTGTTTGTGTTCTGCATTACTGTGGTCCCCTGGTGAGTAACAATATCTTCTTGGAAGAGTCTCTTTATCCTCTCTTCCGATTTAAGGACCATTGCCTTCCTCTTCTTATCATAGACAAACTCATCCCATCTGGACACGGTATGTTCTTCTGATGGAGTGTACGGGATGATTGGGAGATCTATGATATCTATTTCTACCTCCACGGGTGGGGTCTGAACTACCTGAGCTGGATCTGTCCCCACATTTTGGGTACCAGAGACACCTGCTTGTGCTATGTCCGTCTCCACATTTTGGGTGCCGGAGACACCTGCTTGAGGTACGTCTATTTCCATGTCCTGGGTGCCGGGGTCTCTAGCTTGGGCATCTTCAACTGCTTTGAGTTCTTCTTCCGCTTTCCGCCCTACTTTAGCTTGCGGCCTTCTCTCTTCTCTTTCAGCTTGCGGCTGATCTTCATTTTATTTTTGCTACCTTTCATCTTCAGCCTCTTTCCATTGCTGGGCTTCCTCAGCCTCTTTCTGTAGCCTCTCACTTTCTGCTTCTTGCTGGACTCTCACCACCTCAGCTTCCTGCTGCAATCTGGCAACTTCAGCCTCTTGCAGTAACCTTGCTTCCTCTCTTAACCTTTGTTCTTCTTGGGCTCGGGCCTCATCTGCTTCCTTGTATTTCTATTGGCTGTTTTTCTGGGCCTTGGTAGAGCTAGAGCTTGCTCCACTGCCTTGGCGACAGATCCATAGCTCATCCATGTTGCTGATGCCTCTGAATGCCTCTTCCTCGGCATCATAATAATGAGCATACTCAAAATGAGCATAAATTTCTTTACAATGCTCGACAACTTTTCCCTTCCTGTCATTCCTATGGAAAATTACTTCGCCGAAGTGGAAGGCTTTCAGCTCCTGAACAAACTCCTCGGCTGAGGAAACCCCTGAGAATTTGTATGCTCCTATGCAGAAGGGCAAAGGCGGGAAAGAAGCCTTATGTTGTTTGTTAAGTACTGCTCCAATTCCATCGAGGAAAATTTGTCTCACTGCCTCCTCGAGGACTACATAGTCAGTAGTATACCTCGGCAAAATATATGGAGCTTTAGTCCCTCCAAACATTCTGAGGTAGGTGCCTTGCTCCGAAAAATAAAAATCTCCATAGTTTTCAAGGACCTCCATAGCATTCTCCGACAGACAGTTGGGCTCTTCTTTGAATATTTGCTCATATAGGGGCATGATGAACCCCTCACAGATGAGCTTATAGCTGGGTTTGTAGTTTTGAGCCCACATCATCTTGAAAGCAGTGTAAACCGAGGTGTTGGCCTTATCCCACGTGCAACCTAAGCTGGGAAAAGATAGCATGGCCAAAACACAATCAATAAGATATGAAGACATGCAAAATTATGCCTTTTTTAAGGCCAGACCTTCTTTTGCAGCAACCACCATTGATGCCAAACTGTCTGACAGGATGGTAGCCCAGTCAAACACAGATCCTTTAAATGCCACGAAGTGGATGATGGGAACCCACTGTATCCTGTATACGATGCCATCGGGAATACCGAAGATTCTGCACAACATCAGGGCGATTAACCTGAAAGGAGGTCTTAGATTCTGCACATCATATTCGTCATTACCTCTCTTTCTTAAGTGCTTTCCTGCGACCAATAATTTTTTGTCCATTTCAATATTGTTCATCTGGCCCAACCATTCATCACTCAGGGCTTGCTGGGGACGTGGGAATTTATAGGATGTGGCAAGATATGTTGGGTGGAATGAGGCGATGGCTATTTTCCCGCTGTCATGTAATACCCTTGTCTCCGCATTAGTATGTTAGAGTATCCACCCGATTACTTTAGAACATGGGAACAGTTCAGGGCGGGTAGCAGCTTTAGCTACGCTTGAAGTTCTGATATCTGCCCCTCTTCTAGTAACATATCCGGGATATCTTGGTCCATGATCATCCTGTAAATATCACTCCACCATATTTCGGGAGGAATACCGGTGGTGCACCTGGTATCTTGAAACATAGTCTCAGTCCTAAGTGGTGCTGGCTATGGTTCCATCATTTTAGCTTTCTTCCTACCACCTTTTGGCATCTTGACTTACCCCTTCCAGCAACCAAATACAAGTCATTATAAAAATGTGCAAACTGTTTTGAGATTTTAACAAAGAGCAGCACCATTTTAACATGCTAATGAGATAAACAAATTAGGAAGCCGCATGTTGGGGAAGCAAAGTGAAACACTCCAAACAAGAAATATGGCTACAGAGACTTGATTCTCTTGAAGGGACAGAGTTTGGAATGTTCCTGAAAGGATAAGTATACATCGCGGAAACAACCTGCTCTCGGTCTAGCCCTAGGAGGGAGGGTGTCTTCCATGGTTGTACTTCGAATGTTTAATAGTGGGTGAGCTCAGATTGAAGTAATATTATGACGAAACCAGGGGCCGGAACACAATCATAAAAAGATGAGGGATCTCATCCGACCACCATCACTAGTAGTAAGATTTATGAGACGCTGTGTGGTTGGCTTAGATTTCAAATGAGGGTGACGACGCTTGAAATATAGCCAGTGGAGAAACTATGGCTTCGGGAGAGCTATGAAACTACGGGGCTTCGACGGCCTTAAAAATAAAAACAAATAACGACATACGGCCATGCTATGGATGGGAAAAAATCAAGGGTACCTTGACGTGAACAAGGGACAAAAATAATGGTTAAAAATCCTACCTGGCACCGTGAAGATGGCTGAATGAGGTGGACATGGACGTGGACGAGCTGAGCTGGAGCAGTCTGACGCGGTGTCCCAATGGCATTTCTTAATCGAAAATAAAACAATGTGGTCGGTCCAAACCCCAACTGTCCATTTAAACGAGTTGGACACGTGCGGTGTTTAATACGGTGGGTGGTGCATTTAAAATGAGGCTTTAATATTTTTACGTCGTGGTCACATCAAGTAGTCTCGATATGCGTGTGCAACCGCCACCTGTGGGACGGACTTATGAATTCCACTCGCCATTGCGGAAGGTTATGCTGAATTCCTTCGACGTTTCGGAAGAGATTGATGAATCTTTCCGCAATGCGACCTTTGGAGACTCAGCTTCGGGAGAATAGTGGCTCTCTCTTCCGTAATTTCGACGGACATATGCCGATGGCTTCCGCAATCGCGGAATGATTTCGCAAAGGTTCCCGCCATTTCGGAAGGAATTGGCAAATGGATCCCGCAAGTCGAACAAAAGTCTAAGTTTTTTTGAAAGCGTTCCACGGGATTTCAGGAGGATAAAGCAAACGCTTCCGCAGTTTCGGGAGGGTTTCGCGAATGCTTCCGCAAAAGGCTCCTGCAGCTTGAAAATTTTCTAAGTCTCGGCCGGGCTTCGCAAGTGCTTCCGAAGTTGCGGAAAGCTTTCGCAATTAGCTTCCGCAGTTTCAGAATGGATTGGCGAATGGCTCCGCTGTTTCGGAGAGATAAGATGAAGGCTCCCGCAACTCGAGAAATTTGTAAGTCTCTGCGGGGTTTCGGAAAGATAACCTGAAGGCTTCCGCAGTTTCGGAATGGATTGGTGAATGACTCCCAGAGTTTCAGGAGGATAAGTTGAATGGTTCCACAATGGTGGGGCTTTCTTCAAATCATTCCGCAAACTTCGAAAAAAGTTTCTAAGTTCTTTTTTGAGAAGTTTATACAAATGGCTTCCGCTGTTTCAGGAGGGAAACTCGAATACTTCCGCAACTGCGGGGGCTTTCTCAAATGATTCCGCGATTTTTAGGAAGACTTCACGAATTTTATCCTTTAGAAGAAAAACTTGGAATTCTCAAAGGAGGATTTTCATTTGAAAACAAAGTAAAAAGGAGAATTGGTCTCTTATAGTAGTCTTTCCAAAAAAATAAAGGAGGAGCCCCAATATGTACAAAAATTTTGGGGGGGATGTTGCTGCAACAACATGACATTAATGGTACATCACATTTTTTTCTTAAATTTGTTTATACTAACCTGCTATTCCCCCTAGGAATCAAGGGTAGCCTAGGCCCCCTACATTAATGGACCCCATGACCTATAAGCCCCCACCCCACCATAGGTATCATTGCACCATTCCATCAAGCCTAATGGTATTCTGGTGACGACCTCTAAATAACTATGCATACCTAAATTATGGTTACCATTTTCTTGAGATCAAATGCATGGGAAGGATTAAAAAGGAAACAAGAAAAGGAGGAAGGAGTCTTCATTAGATGTATCCTCTTTATTTTAAATGCCTAAAAATTTGGTTTTTTTCATGATTAATGACCTTCTTTGATAATATGAAAAATATTTATGAAAAAAAAATATAAATAGATAAGCTACGTAGTGACTAGTCCCTGTCGAGCACGAAATGACAAGCGTTTCAATGGATGGGCCATGTCAAATTAAGAACTAAAACCTTTGTTCTCAAATTCCTCAAAAGGAAAATGAAGATAGTGTTAAGTTGTGAGACATTGCATGCCAACATAATCCTTAAACATGGTTTCCACCAACATTCACATATAGGAGCTACCAGGATCACCTAGAAAAAATGGGTGTTGTCCTATTTCCCATCGCCTCCCTTGCTATTGACATGGTTTGTATTGACTTCTAAATAGTTGGATTAAGAGAGTCTTGGGTAGTGTTGGGACAAATCCCCTCAAGCTCTCTTAGAGTAATGTTGTTCTACCTACAAATTACCTTGTACTTGTCTACAACTATGTTAATGAAGAATACTCTCTTAGTAGCCAATTGATGTTTCATGGGTACTCTTGCATTTGTTATAATGATACTTGTTGAGTTGATAAGATTTAATATATTGCTCCTCTTATCCACTTTCTCTCTTTTTTTCAACCCCATTTTATTAATACTTTAAGGTACTGGTCAAATCTACATTCAAAAGGATTAATTTCAGTATTCGAAGTGTTTTCAGTTCATTGATTTTTAGATGCAAGTACACATATTTGCAATCTTCACACAGATTTGAGCATTTGTACTAAGAATTGGGTTTATCTAGTGATAAGCGACTAGTAAGCACCAACTTCTGGCCTGTCACATGGAAACTTCTGTTCCAGTCCTAAATAGGAAGGTTTGTATAAAGACAACCAATCTTCTACATTTGTTCCATTTCTACGAACATTACTCTGATGCAAAATTCTGATGACAAAATGGAAACTTAGCACGACAAATATTGCAAGATCCTCTGGCACTATTCAGTGGAGGTATGCCTTCTTCGTGTCACCAATTAACCAAAGCATGCGCATTCTTGTTTCCATTTGAGACAAGAAGGCAATAATTTTATTCACTTTCATTTGGGTTATCTCGTTCCCTAAAGTGCTTGCAGCAACAACAGAGTGTTGAAACTTCAAACTTCAATAATAATCTAGAAGTACGCGTTGGTAGGGTGCAACGTCAAAAGGGTCATGTTTATAGGCACCGTAAACTGGATTCAACTATGAAGGTAATGGAGATGTATGGTAGTAATAAGGCAGTTCTCGAAGTGGAGTACTTTGGAGAGGTTGGCACAGGCCTAGGTCCAACTTTGGAGTTCTATACTCTTCTTAGCCATGAATTACAAAAGAAGGTGCTTGGAATGTGGAGGTCAGGTTCTTGTTCTAAGGAAGTTGTCGTGGCAAAAAATGTTGAGACGTAGGATGTTGAACACCATGGAGTATTTTTGAATACAAACAAAGTCAGTACAATCCCTACAGTTGAAACTAAAGAGTTTGTGCAGGCTCCTCAGGGGTTATTTCCTCACCCATGGCCACCTAATAGAGATTCTTTGCAGGGAAGTCAATTTTCCAAGGTAATAAATTATTTCCGTCTTCTTGGACAAGTTATGGAAAAAGCTCTTCGGGATGGGCGGCTTCTAGATTTACCTCTTTCAACAGCTTTTTATAAATTGGTTCGAGTCTCATGAACCCTGTTGAAATACGATTTCTATCTCATAAACCCCGATCATCTCATGCATAAGAAGTTTACACAGCCATTAATGATTTCAGTGATAAAAGCAAAGTGAAAATGTAATATACCCACCTACTGACCCACTAAGCGAGGGAAGATGATAACCATATGTGGGGCTTTCTCATTCTATCAGCCCATTCATTAGAATGGTATGAGTAAATCATTTGTGTGCAGGTGTAAAAACTAATCAAGTATGCACAATGGAATTTAACTTATCCACACACATTACTCATACCTACAACATATCAACAGTCATCAAATTAATACATGACAGAAGTAAATACATAGATGGAAAAACACTTATCTCCATTTTGCAATTGTCCCAAACAACTAGCTATGTTGCTGCAATGTTCCACCTAGCCATAAGCTCTTTGACAGCTTATACTGAGTTCCTCTGAAGGCCACCCCCGAGCTGGGCATGATTCTCACAAGAAAAGGGGGACATTCACTCTCTCACAACCAAGTAATCATTCCATCTGAGCCAAGCCAGTCCCTAGATGGGTTTATCAGGCTACCATTGAACCCTGGATGCTTGCACTCAAGCTCAAGAACAAGCCACAGATACCCATACCCAAACCCCAACATATTTGTTTCTCACATAGCAAGCACAAACATTGGGCATAGATACCCATTTCCAGCAATGGAATTCACAAACAAGATGGCCATAGATTTTCCCAAAATCGTGACTCACCCAAAACGAGCTGTGGGAAGGAAAATGCATCCACAGGGAGGAAAGACGTTTTCTCCCCAACTCTCTCAGCATTTAACAACAAAACGGTCTCTATGAAACCCCCGTTCCATTCCCCTTCTTCCCCCCTGGTATACAACACAAAAATGCCCTTCTCTACTGGAAGAATGAAGGAAAAACACAGCAAACATGCCTGCAAAACGCCCAGGTAGCTCTAAACTCGTGAGGAAGAAGGAATGATCATCGATCATGGCTTGGGGGAGAAATTCATGGCTCTTTTCTTGCCCAAGGAGACAAACACATTTTTCCATAAAGGGTGGCTTGCCCATACCCAAATTTGGAAAGCCATACCTCTCCATTCCCAAGGCATTAACTACCTCAACCAACTCTTGGGAGAAATCAATGGTTGGGTACAAAAGTCAACATGGGTAGTTGAGGGTTTGATGGGTTCTCTCATTGACACTTGGCTTGACCTGATTGGCTCAATGGTTTGAATGTTTTCCCTCCCAATTCCTTGTGAAATCATGCCCCCATCTCTTTGTTGCATTGCATAGCTAGTTGTGGGTGTTTTTATTAAAATGCATATTACATGATATTTGAATTTCCAATGTGCATTGCTAGCACGCAAACCATATGCATCACTAAATCGATGGCGGGGCCTTGGCCTTGAGCTCCTCACCATGATTTCATAACAATATTACATCATTTATGATGTTAATGCCATGGGGTCAAACTGGGGACATTACAACAAAAGCGATTATCCACAAGATAGAAATGCAAAACGGTTCGTTCCATTAAAACATTAGAATAGCAACCAATATTACAGTCATCGATTGTTTAAAAAGGGTAATGCAGAAGCACATTCGGATGCCCAAACCTTAAATTTTATACACAGATAAACATTTATACAGACACGGGGCCCCAAGGCCAAACCCCTTAGCATTTTGGGTATTCGTTGCATCCTCAAAAGCTCAGCAAACATAGATATAGAGCCGAATCTTACCGATTTGGTAGGCATTGCAGCGCTCAACTCCTCAACCTCCTCAACTGGAACTTGCTATAAAAACTAGGCTCAGCTCCTCAATCGGCACTGGCTCAGCTCCTGAACCTCAACTCCTCAACCGGCACTGGCTCAGCTCCTCAACCAACACTGGATATCAACACTGGCTGTAATGGTTCGCAGGTCATGTAACTCAGCTCCTCAACTGGCACTGGCTATCAACACTGGCCGTAATGATTCACGGTTCATGTAATGCAGGTTCGCACTCGTCGGCCGGAGGTCTCGAGCTCGTCGAGAGGAGCAGGCGTAAATTGGTAAGTTTTGTTTTTTTTTAAAGTTTTTCCATGTTATAGTTGTAGTTTTTTTGTGTTTTTTATGTTTTTTTTTTATATTTAATTTTTATATATATTTTAATATTTATTAATTTGTAATTTTTATTTGTATAATTTTTATTTATTAATTTTAATATTTATGTATGTATTTTTTCATATAAAAAAATAAAATAAAAAAAGATTTAATATAAAAATAAAAATAAGGTTTGAAGTTTAAAAATATTTTTTTATTAAAAAAAATAAATTTAAATTTTAATGATGAAGTCAGTGATAACGATGATGCCAATGTCAATAGTGATGACAATGAAAATATCAGTGACGAAGATGATGATGATGATGATGATGTTGATAACTAGATCATCGTCATCATTGTTTTCATCACGACCATCATCTTCGTCATAGAGATGATCATCATTATCATCATCATCTTCTTCTTCTTCAAAAACAACATCTCCTTATCTTATGTCCATTACACCAAGGGAACTACAATTGACAAGGATGAAATCTTTCCTCCCTACCATTGCCAAAGACATGTCCATGATCGGGTCATTTTCAGAAGAGCATGCCATCCTTAAAGTACAATATCATCGGTATCACTCGATGTAAATATGATGGATGTATTTGATATCACCCTTTTCAGATTCATTTATTGGGGGCATCTATTTTGAGGTTTTGGAAAAGACATATGGTCCTAGGTTAAAATATAGAGTCTCGGGAAAGTACAATTGCCTCTAGGGATCATGGGACTACATAAGAAATCTTTGGCCTATGAGTAGGTTATGTTGTCCATTTTTCTATTTAGAACGCCATGGAAGGTTATTTAGAACCATACAATGGTTTGAGGTCAAAAACTAGGATGTTAAACCATACAACCACCTATGGGGATCATGTATTGTATATAGTGCCTCAAATAACCACACTAGGCTACATATGGAATATGCCTTGCCCATTTGACTAATGCATGAACTAACCTTTTATTAAAAGGATAATGTTTACCAATGAGATTTGTGGACCAAAATAACATGTATTGATTATAAAAAATTCTTGATGGCAATTTCATGAGATAATTGATGACATCTTTAACCCACGTATCGATAAGAACTTTAAACCACATATCGATAAGTACATTTTGGTTTCAAATGGGACATTGATACATCATTTCTAGCATGTTTAAACAATTTTGGACCTCCTCCATTTCCATAAGTTGTAAGATAAAATGAAGAGAAAACAAGGTTTATAAGGATTGGCATACTCCCTCTATTGACAAGAATCTTAAGATGATTACGCTGATCATGATGATGACGATGATGATGATCAAGATGGGGACAATGATGATGATGATGATGAAGACGACGAGGACGATGATGATGATGACGATGATGATCATGATGACAAAGAATTCACACAATGATGAAGACGAAGATGATGATGAAGATGATCATGATGCAGATTGATGATGACGATGATGATGATCAGGATGAATGTGATGATGATGATGATGATGATGACAATGATGAAGATGATGGTGATGATGATGATGATGCTGATGATGTTGGTGGTCATAACAACGACAATGATGATGAAGACGAAGATGATTACGATGATCATGATGATGACAATGATGATGATCAAGATGGGGATGATGATGATGATCAAGATGGGGATGATGATGATGATGATGATGTTGGTGGTGATGACAACGACAATGATGAAGATGATGATGATCGCAATCATGAAGATGATGATGATGATGATCATGAAGATGATGATGATGATGATGATGAAGATGATGATGATGATGATGATGATGATCCTGGTGATCATGATGAAGATGGTGATCATGATGAAGATGATTATATTAATGATCAAGCAGTACGCCATTTGGGGTAGCATGATAATTGTACTGCATTTCCTTAATTATGAGCTTCTCTTTGTTTTGAGAATCATTTAATATTCTCTACTAAACAGGGCCAACCACGTGAAGGTGGAAGCTCTTATGGCCCCTCTCCCCCCCTCTCATCACTCTCAATTCCCCAATATAAACTAAAAAAAAAATCTATGTACAAAAAAATTTAATGTCTTTTCTCATTCATACTAAATAACAAGAAAGGTTCCTAATTTTAACATACAGGAAAATGGAAATTAGCTAAGAAACAGTTAATAATTTATTATTAGTAATGCATACCTGATCATAAAATTCAATGGTCTTCATCATCTTCTTCATCTGAGTGATCGTTTGTACTATCATCCGATGATCCAGATTCAACATTGTAAGGATTGGCCATATCATCATCGTCGTCGATGTCAGTTATGTCGATCATCATGTCATCATCGATATCATCTTCATGGACATTGTCTGAATATACATTATAATCTGATTCAAGAAGTTCTTCGACATCTTCTTCTGGAACAGGAATATCATATAACTCATGTTGATCATGATCATCTTCAACGGCATCTTCTTCTTTGAGAACATCTTCATTACCTTCATCTACGTTATACTTTACTGGCCTTCCCCTTGGATCGTGTCTCACAGCAAATTACCAACCCGCTCTACCTAGACCCTCGGAGTAAAATACCTATTCACATTGGGTTGGAAGAACATAGGGCTCTGTTCCTGGATCAAACAACCTTGTATTTACCATGGTAAAACCATTATCATGTTCAATAATTGTTCTATCGGGATCACGTTGATTCAATCGACACCTATACCATTTGAAAACGAACAGAAATACCTTGAAGAAGTTAAAGTCACACTGAAGAATGTCTTCCAGATACCCATAGTATCGATTTTCAGATAGTTCTGGATGTCTGTCACTTCTAGAAGAAACATTAGTCACCTCAAAGACTGCAGATATCCCACAATCAGATGTTTTCTTTGTTTCATCCAACTTTTTGATGCGATATCTACATCCATTGCACCACATAGCCTTATGGTGTTTTACCTAGTACAACAAGCCATACAGGAAAATATTACATAATGACACCATATTTATGATAAAGTAGTGCATGTTTATTATAATGCCATAAAAGAAAAATAACCAGCGTGACGTACAATGACAATATTTAAAAAAAAAACAAAATAGTAACGTTGATTAATATGCTTACTTGCTTATATTTTAAACCTCTTGCTAAATCGATTTCCCTTTGTGTTAGATTAGTGTCTCCATTGCGATGTGCAGCTTTAACCAATGAAGCCACACCTTCTCATGATATTCCATGACCATATTGTTCACATTTTTTGATCCATAACTTCATCCAGTCAAGATTGTTTGTGATGTATAAATGAATCACATCCCACTCTCGACCAACTCTTTGATGAAAATAAAATTAAAATTCAATGAAAATGTATATTAGTCACTTAAAAAAGTATATAATTACAGTATCAAAATGATGCAAAATACTAAATAAAAAAACAGAATATATATGTATGATATATAAACATAAAAATCACCAGTGAAATGTGTTATATTACCTTTCACCTTCCTCGATCTACCTTTCCCCTTCAGATACTCCCCTTCGAAATCATTTTTGGAGTTCGGATCACAAATGCGACGTAAATTGAGCTTTTCCGCCAATATAGGAAGATATTCACTAATGTACAACATGTTTTGGTATACCATATATCCATCCATCATAGAACCCTCAGCATATGCTCGTTGTCTGACCAAACCCTTCATAAATTTCAAGTGCCTCTCAACCATCCACATGGACCTTGAGTGCGCAGGTCCACACAGTTCAATCTCCTCAACTTGGTGTATGAGGTAGTGTTCCTGTGCATTGAAAAATGTTGGAGGTAGATGCTTCTGCATTTCACACATGAGACAAGGAATTTCTCTCCTCCAATACTCTATGTCTTCTTGATGGAATTATTTAGATGACAACCATCTACAAGTGACATGACAACCCAATCAAGAGATTAAAGAAAAAAGTCATTATATTACGTAACATGAAGTAGAGAATGAAAATCAAATTAAAAATAAGTTATATGTTGAATTAAACAAACAATAAGCACATGGAAAAATCACCACTTACCTCATGTATTTCCCGAGACTATATATTATTTGCTTGACATTGTTGTCGAAGTTGTCTGGGATAGAGACAGGTAGAACATACTGTAACAATAATATACAAATAGTTTCAGTATATCGAAAAAGAGTATTAGAAAAAGAAAAAAAAAATTATTAAATGCATACCATATTAATTATTACCTTCATGAAGACATACCAATGTGTGTTTTCACCCCTGCGAAATCACCTTTATTTGTTATGATATTCTTCATGTTCGCACAAAATCCGGTGGGAAATTTAATTTTTCGAATGACTTATTTTACAACATTACTTTGCTGGTCCATTAACATCCATGGAAGTGAGTTTATATTAATTTGCTCTCCGTTGCTATGAAATTGAATGACGTCTTTCATTGCATGGTTGTTATCTTGAATGTCTTTGCAAATTTTGACATTTTTTTCTTTGTCACTCCTTCCATCCAATATTTGCCATAATGTTTCAGTCACATTCTTTCCGATATGCATTGTATCAAATAGATGAGCAATTTGTTGGTGTTCATGGTAGGGAAACCTACTAAATTGTCTAGGATAACTTTTCATTCCTCGTGGAAGCCTATTAATGCCTTCATGATGATCACATGAACGACAATGATGAAATTAAATATTAAATCAATGTCAATTACACTAAAAAGCACACAATATAATAAAATACAATATGATCATATACAATTATTGATTATATGTACCTTGACGATTTCTATTATATTGCAACTTCCATAGTTGAGGTGTCATTCTCTTTGGTTTTAATACAGTCTCTTGCTCGCCATTGAAAAGATGTTTTTCGGTAGTTTGATACCTGTGATCCTTGGAGAGGAAGTTCTTATACTCATCAAACAACTCCTTTCCTAAGCTTTTTGAACGATGAGATTTGATCTTAGGACCACAAATTGGACATGCAAATTTCCCCTTTGTCTGAAGACCTAAATAAAAAGATGGAATATCAATATTGTATATTATAATTATACAAAAAATGACTGCATAATTTAGAAAAACATGCATGCGTATTATATTAACTAGTAGTTCGTAAAATTAAATGCAACTAAAGTGGAACTTATAATTACATACCATAGAAATGGGTTAACCCTGGGGCATCATGTATTGTCCATACAAGCATTGCATGGAATTGGAATTGCCTTTGTCATATTGGTCTAGATAAGTCATACATAGTGATGCCATTCCATAACTTCAGTAGCTTGTCAATAAGAGGTTCGATATATACATTCATATCTTTGACTTGGTACTTGATTGATTTGAACATATAAAATAAATATTCTGATTATGAGGCATACCATTTAGATATATAAACCATATTTCACAATAGAAAAACTTTAAATATATATATGACATTATGAGACAAAAAATGACAAATGAGAATATACCACTGCAATGTTCATACCTGGAATAATCATCGACAACAATATGTGCTCCCTCTTTATTGTCAACCATGGAGGAATGTTGTTGTTGATAACAAAAATAGGATACACTGAGTAAACAGATCTCGTCTCTGCAAAAGGATTGACACCATCTGCTGCCAAAGAAATCCTAAGATTACGAGGTACGTCTTTAAAGTGAGGCCATTTTTCCTCCATATCTCTAAATGCAGACCCATCTGCAGGCATCCGAATAGTGTCGTCCTGACTTCTGTTCCGTGCATGGTAATCCATAAATTGCGCTATGTTTTTGCACCTGAACAGTCGTTGCAAACGGGTAATAATGGGAATATAATGTAGAACCTTGCGAGGCACCTTTTTAGTTACTTGATCTATGCGATATCTACCGATATGACATTCAGGACATTCTGTTGCAAATTCATGCTAGTTGTAATAAAGAATATGATCACCGAGGCATGCATGAATTGCTTCATACTGCATTCCAATTTCTTTCATGATGGTAGATAAATCTCGATATGTGCAAGGTAAAATATTTTACGGTAGTAACAAATATTCACCTATCATGCTACAAAAAATTAAAATAAAAATCTAGTTAATATAATACAGAAATAATATTAATGAAACAAATTTCATCCGTAGTAATTTGACTTATATATGAATTAACAATAAAATACATGACAATCATATATATTTTGTGATGGAATATATTACATACCTTAACATCCGTGTGACTGATATGTTTGAAAGACCATTCATAACCTTCAAGTTCATTACCAACAATATAGTAGAGAGAAGATTTGTCTTGGAGCCGTCATAAATGGGTTCATATGCCTTGTCAAGAAGAGGTATATCATGAATATAATCAAAATGTTCATCATTTTCATGATCATGATCATCATCCATTCCAACATTAAATGAATCATGGATCAAAGTATTTTTAACATCATCTTCAACTATGTTATCAGTATCATCATCTTCTTCAATGTGATCATTAACTTGTTCTCCATTAATATTCATAGCTCCATGTTACTCCGGTACTTGTTCTGGAAGCACTTGTTGATCCAGATGATATGTCGTAGGATGTCTTTCCTTTATAATTACATGAAACAATCAATATATACAAGTTAATATAAGAAATTCAAACACAAAATGTAAAAATTTCAAACGGAAAATGTAAAAATTTATGTGATACATTAAAAATTTAACAAATTTTGTACTGTTGGAATGAAAAGAACAATGACCAATTGTACTGTTGGTAAAAAATAAGAAATATTATAATAATACATAAGAAATATTATAATAATACATAAATTTACAAAAGCAATCAAAATAAAAACATATATAATGCAAAACTTACAAATGGATGGTATTCATGTCCCCCCTCGGCGTGCCCATGCTCCCTACAATGTTTTGTGGCTGTTGTGATCAAAATTCTTCTCCTCTTAAAGCCCCTGCATTGATTACATGGACAATAGCATTTACCATCACCCCTTGTTTCAACTCCTTCCCACAATCTAGCACGCAATTGTCGATTTTGTTCGTCTCGATCAGGAATATTCGTAGTTGACATTTTCTCGTAAAGAGCTTAAATGAAGACTATCGATCTTAGAAAATGAAGCTCCATAGTACTTTGCTCACTTGAATAACAAAAACAACAAAAAACAGTCCGTCGAACAAAAAAAACATCCGCAAACCGTTGCTGGTATGGAAAACATGTCGGAATGGTTGGATATTTATAAATTTTGAAATTCAAAAAGTCAAACCTACATCAGATATCCGACGACTCTAACCTAGTTACCGTTGGGAAAAAACAGTCGGATATCCGACTTCTTCGGGTTAGAAATGGAGTCGGTTATCCAACATCCAAAGCGTTAGATACCCAAATAGGCATCGGATATTCGCTGATCCGTCAGATATCCTATGGGCCTCGTCGGATATTCAAAATTACGTCGGATATCCAACGAACGGCTCTCAAAATTTATTAAAAAAAGACAAAAAAAAGTAATTTTGAAAGAAAAATCCGACAACACATTCCATTTTGTCGGAGGTCATCGGATTTGCTCGTCGGATTTTTGGTTCAAATATACTAGTGGTGCAATTTTATATATTTCAATGATGTTATTAAGCTCATTCACATTCTGGGATCGATCAGTTTGAACATCATTAACTTTGAAATAGTCAACGATCGAATGCCTGGTTGACCTCTCGTCCTTTATTCATTTGCAATATTGACTTAAAGTTTCTATGCAAAACTTTTTATCGACTGATGTGCTCATCCAAACCGATCCGTTGATTATATTGTCCGCCACAGTGATCAATTCATTTTCATCAAGATCACGCAATGGTATGAAAAAAATAGAGCCATAACTCTTTCTTTTATTTAGAGAAAAATCATCCTGAGCGATGCTCTTCGGCCAGCATGTCAAGACACCACTTTTGTAAAGCTCAAATACAAAATTCCATTTGCTCCACAGTCGTTCCGATGTCAAAACAAGAGTTAGCTTGTTTTTAAGGCTCTCCCTTTGGTTAACATGAAAGATATCCATACATTGAGTTTGGAAAGACTGCAAACATATAAAATTGAATAGTCTAGTTAATTTCCTAATTTCATAACACAGGAAACAATCTAAAGAATTTGATTGATAAGAAAAAAAATTCTATACCTGCCAAGCATCACTGAAAGCATTTCCCTTTCCCGAGGGGGACGGAGAACCGCACAATACCCATCTCTCCCTTTCTTTTTCAACTGAAGAAATAAATGTAGTGTTTGCAAATTCCTTGTTTGACAAATTTTGTTGTTTGCATAATTTGTTGATGATGTCCTGAGGAACATCTCTATGTAGAAGATGAGTTGTTTGATGCCGATACCTTTTATGGAGTGGTTTATATTGATCATCTGCAATGATTATTTTTCTGCGCAGAAATAGTATGTTGCCCATCCAATATATAAAAATTTACTTATGGTAGATTAATTTCTTCTTCATTTTCAGGAAGAAAGGGCAATCTGGTCTCCTTATTGAAAGGCAATATAATAACATCTCTCAATGTTGTTGTAAATGTATGGACACGTGATACAACCATCTTTTGCATGACCTACTCATCAACCTTTCGATATTGTAAGTGCGAAGGCGCAACAACACATCTTGTTACGTCAATGGAAAAAACTTTCTCATTGAACAAAAAGTATTTGATCTGATGAAGTTGAACTTCTTTTGAACTTTCGAAGCTCATAGTCGCTTTCCGCATCATCGCTCTAGAAGGACTTCCTTTGAGTTGTTTCAAAGTAGATTTCTCCACATCTTTTACAATATGTTGGAGAAATGCTCTTCTATTGTACGTAAGAATATTTTCATGGAATACCTTTATCAGCCTCTTATTAATATTCATATAATGTAATATAGAGGAAGTTTTCCCAGCCAATATTCTTTTCCTCCATACCAACAAAATTCCTTTCTTCAAGGATGTCCCGGTATCAATTCCGTAACGATTAGAAACAACATATGAGGGAAAAACCCACCCTTTCTTTGCATAGGAAACTAGATCTGGATTGGGACCATTTTTCATTAGATCTGTTCGATAATCAGAAACCATAAGATCACACTGTATAAGGCCAACTTTTCACCAATGACCGCTTCAGCTTGAACTCATAATTTTTTATTAGAATCAACGGGTTCCGCATATGTCAATATCCCATCTCTAATCGGCTTTTCGTCGTAATCCAAGTAGAATAGATATATATCCGGGTACCAATTATCTGGTTCTTCCATCTCAACATACCATCCATTTGTGAATGACAGAAGGTAATGATCTTTTGTCAATTCAAAGCAAGGGATTTCTTGGTAGTTACTGAGGCTCAACAAATCAGCCATGCTTTATCTACAAAATAGTCAATATTAAGTAGTCAATATAAGAATGCATACAATGTCTATAATTATAAATTAGTGTTTTAATATTAGATGTATACTTGCAAATGTTCATGCTAATGATCGATGGTTAGGGAACGACCCTTCATTTACAAAATCAATTGATTCATTAAGAACAAATATGCTAGCATTATCCATGAGAGATAGAATGCACATTTTATAGAGTCATTTGGGATAAGGATTGATCATAGAACGAGCGATCATCATAGAAGGGGTGGCCGATCCTTCTTGGTTATGTGTATGAGTTTATCACATGTTTTCTATTCGAGTTAATGTGAGTTTTTGTGCTTAATTTATATGTATGTGAATGCTAATTGCACATTGATTAATTGGAATACAAGTGCATGATTGTGAATAAGAAGCACATAGTTTGACGAATTCGTAGCAAACTAGTGAATACATTAGAGATTCAGTGGAGCTATATATACCGTGATAGCTTCCAAGTGTGAATTCATATGGTGTTCTAGTTGATGTTAAATAGAATGTTATGCGAAGATCGTAACAACATCTGTGCATCGCCATGGTTAAGAGAATCTTGATTATGAAACCCCCATATTTGCTTCGGGTTAGACTTCAACTTGTTTACAAGGTGATGCCGAAGGGTTGGCCGACCCTTATCTCAGTCTTCTTCCAGTGTTCACCATCCTTGATATACATGAATTGACACCCTCGCCTTCAGAGGTTGAATATTTTTACAATTCCCTCATAAATGAAGGCTAGGCCGAAACTTCTTGTACCCAGGACTCATTTCATAATAGTTCAATACAGCAAGAAGGGTCGATCAATCCTTCTTCAGTTCACCATTCTGGATATGGGTGAATTCACAATTGTCTACTAATGGAAGGGGCGGCCGATCCTTCTTGCCAGATGTCGGGAGTTAGGACGCGGACAGGGGCCAGATCGAAGGTGTGAGGAAGGAAACATTTGAGAGATTAAAGACTGTTGAAGGCCGTGGGGCTAAGCATGGAAGGATATCAATGGTACCAAATCAATCTTGCAAGATGGAAGGCTTAGAGAAATTCCTTTATCCCTAGAGGTGCAAGAATGATAGGAAATGATAGATAATATAAAAAATGGAATGAATAGGGATTTGAATACTGTTTTATTCGGTTTCCCCCTTCCTCCCTTGGTCGAGGTCAAGGGGGCAAGTTAATTTAGATAGACTCAAATAGACTCTAGCACCTTGGTGGATGCACATTCTATATGGGACCAAGTCCAACAAAACTGATGCAATAACTAACCAACTAGCTCAAAGAAAAATTTAAAGAATCAGGTAAGAGAGCTACAATGGAATGTCACATTACACATATGGAACAAAGTTATATGCATTTTGAATCTTTGATATAATATAAGCAAAATTAAAATAGGGGTTTAATCTTGCTCCCATGCATGCAAGAAAATTTCCCACTTCCATAGGTATGTTCTTCCTCTATGAGATCAAATGAGCTAAGCCTTAAAATTGGACAAAAGTATTTGCAAGCCACCCGATAATTTGAAAAGATTTATGGTATTAAGAATGGAATTTAGCTACATTGAATAGATGGCATGTTAGAGAGTAATGGCGAAATGCCATCCGATAGAGTTTGTTTTTAGAAATAAAAGGTTTCATATCGGTTTCTAACAGAGTCTGTTGAAGCCCTTCCTTCACTATAAATGTAACTGATATGCAAGTAATAGAGTGTGTGTGTGTTGTGTGTTCCTCTTTCGTGTATTTGCTCTATGCTCTAATTCTTCCAATTTGGTATCAGAGCCTGGTTTGAAGGCATTGTTGACTAGACACATCTGATGTCTCTCGTCCATCTTCCTGTCGTTCAACACCATTGTGAAGTTTCATATTCTCATGCTCGCGTGATAGACATCCATTCAAGGAGCAATTTTCCTCAGACTTTTTGAAGAGTCATTTAGTCTTAAAGATCCGTCATGGAGTTTGTGCATTTCTACCTGATTGAGGTAATAGGTTAATTTTAGTTTCTTTCAATCATGGAATATCTACCAGTTGAAAATTTTAATGGCAATAATTTCCGTACCTGGAAAGTAAAGATTCAATTGCAGATGATGAACAATAACTTATGGGGTATAGTAAAGGGTACATAATAGAAACCCATAGATGCCAAGAAGTTAATCGAATGGGAAAAAAGGGAGGACAGAGCTAAGCCCATCTTAGGATTATCTCTATCAGATTCACAATTACATCTCATTGATTTAGAAAAATCATCTACAAAAATATGAGAACAATTGAGGAAGCCATTTGGAGAAAAAGCTGTAAATGCTAAAGTTTCTTTAAAATTAAAATTATTCAAATTTAAAATGCATGATGAGACACCATTGTCTACTCATATAAATAATTTGAAGTCTCTTATAAAACAGTTGGCAGATGTTGACTCTTAAGTGGACGATGAATATGCAAAGGAAATTTTATTAAACAGTCTTTCTTCAAATTATGAAAATGTTATTTTCACTCTAAGCCAATTATATTCTAGAACATTAGAAGAAATGATAGAAGCACTATTGGCAGAAGAAAAGAGGGTGAAAGGAGGAGATCTAGAAGTCAGGTCACGAGATGAAATTGAATTGTTTTCTAAAAGAAGAGTGAGTCATAACATGAGTGCAGTTGAATGTTTTTATTGTCACAGGCATGGACATATGGCATTGAATTGTAAAATACGAGCAGCCTCTCAACTTTTCTAGAATATAGCTATTCTGTTTTGTATGTTACAATTATTTTATGTGTAGAATGAATTATGAAGACCAATTACTAAACAGAGTAATGTAATGTAAACCTATGGTTCTTGATGTACTTCGGTGCCATGTAAAAACATATTACTGGTTTTCTTATGACTGCACTCTGTTATATGCTGGTGACACTTGTTGTGCTTCGGGCTTCAAGATTCAACATTTACAGGTTATTTTGTGTGTTTGTAAGTATAAAAGGTCATTTTGTAAGATTGATACTGGAAACATCCAGTATTCAGATCACTTTCCTATTTAATTTTTGAAATTTGCTCTTCGGGGGAATTTTACAGATGGAAGTGTATCCATAGGGTGATTTGGTATCATGGTTAATCTTCGGGGTAGTCAAGAATCTTCAAGCCTGCAAATTTATCAATGATGGTTAGAAGCATTTGCATTTTAAATGAGTCCGAAGGGAAGCTCGAGGTTGTGAAGAAGAAAGAGTATGCACTAGAGATTTCAGAGTGGGTGTAAAAGCTGATGAAGAATAGGCAGACAAAGATCAGAATTTTAGAATGGTTGTAAGAATCACATTTCTCCATTAAGGGAGAGTGTTAGATAATAATGGCGAAATGCCATCCAATAGAGTTTGTTTTTAGAAATAAAAGGTTTCAGATCCGTTTCTAATGGAGTCTGTTGAAGCCCTTCCTTCACTATAAATGTAACTGATATGCAAGTAATAGAATGTGTGTGTGTTGTGTGTTCCTCTTTCTTGTATTTGCTATGTGCTCTAATTCTTCAAAATTTGGCAACCTTAATTAAGCTTGGACAATTATTGGACAACAAGCTCTACAAATCATTAAGAGATAACAAATAAAAATTATAAAGAGTATTGATTAGATTGTTTCTTATCTCTTCTTTCCCACCAAACCAAATCATTTTGATAGTAACTAAATGGCTACCTTGCCTTCGTTAAAAATTGCCATGCAATGAAGGGGCAGCCGTCCCTTCTTCTACCAAGTATTTTTTTCATAATAGTTCTAGACTACAAGAAGGGTCGGCCAATCTTTCTTGTCTTCAACATTCTGGATACAGGTGAACTCCTGGATATAGGTGTTCACAATTTTATACTAAACAAAGGGGTAGGCAATACTTCTTGTAGCCAATATCCATTTCCTACTATTTACAGCGGATGTAGGGTGTCGAGAATTGTTGTCCCATCCCGCAATCTGCATTCCGGGTTGCAAGATAGTGGTATTGATGGAACGTTTTAAGAAATATAGGTATCCGCAATCCGCAACATATTTGCATCTTCGGTAAAGGCGATTAAATCCTCATGCAGGGTGCAAGAAGGGTCGGCTGACCTTTCTTATGCCGAGTATTCTGTTCAAAATAGTTATAGGCTGCAAGAAGGGTTGTTCTATCCTTTTTGTGTTCACCATTCCGGATACAGGTGAATTGTAACCTATAGGTGTCTATAGTTCTCTACTAAACGAAGGGGCAGTCGATTCTTCTTGTCGCATGTTGGGACAAATATTGTTGATATGTTATAACTTAGCCAATATACCGATCCCAACTATAATTTCATTGCGAGAGTCGAAAGTCTGGAATTGTTGTCCCAACCTAGGTGGGTTGAATATTTTTACAATTCCCTTGTAAATGAAGTGTCAGACGACCTTTCTTCTACTGTGTATTCTGTTCAAAATAGTTCTAGACTGCATGAAGGGTCGGTTGATCCTTCTAGTGTTCACCATTCTGAATACAGGTGAATGGTTGGATATAGTTGTTCACAATTTTACAATAAACGAATGGGTGACCGATCCTTCTTGTCGGAGGTCGAAAGTTGGGATAAATATTGTTTATATGTTATAACTTAGCCAATCTTCGTTCTAGGATGAATTCTGCATTAATTTGGAAGAAAGAACATTGACAATATTTAGATGTGTGGATCAGAGCATATAAAATGAATTCTAACTCAGGTATTAGAGTCAACTATGAGACAAAGCGATAAGATGGTGTAACATGAAATACATCCACAAAAGAGAAATTAAAACACTGAAGAAAGTAAAAACATATGAATCTTTGTTTCATATATACTTGTACTTCTGTTCTTCATTAAAGTCTTTAAAAAATATTACGTCACTGTAGTTTTTGCTCTCGGATCCAACCCCTATTACTCTGTAAAATCAAAATTTATACAAAATTTTCTTTGAAATCATCGCTAAAAAAAGAAATTTCAAAGAAAATTCTCTGATCCAACCCCTATTATCTTGTTCAAATTTGAATAAATTTGCCATTTATTTCAATCCTTCTATTGTTTGATGATCAAAAGACTTGTTTCCATTTAGATGTCATACTCTTTTGTGATATAATTTGATGAGGATCATAATTAATCCTTTTAGCCTCTTGGAAATCCATACTCTTCATTAATTTTTCTACTACAGAGAGGGCTTCCTTATTCTTAATGATGAATGGAACAACTTTAAGGGGGAATTTCACATCTGATGCTTTTTTGAAAGCACAAAAATGTTCTTCTGAATGCAACCTTTGTCTAATAAATTCCAAGGAAAAAACCCTCGCTGTTAAAAAGGTTGGCAACAGATATGGTGTTCCAGTAAAACCATACACCCTAATTATAGTATGTTCTCTATACATGAATGAATCACCTGTTTGGCCTTCTGGTGTAGGCTACAAAGTTTCTTTCATTTCTTATAATACTCGGGGCATTTCAACAGTAAAAATAATTCTGTAAATTTCTGGCATGATTTTATGGGTGAACTCAAACATATTGACCTATTTAGGAAGGTCATGAGAAAAGATGGTACCAAGAAACTTGGATTCTGAAATGTTTGAACACAGGAACAGCTTCAGGAGATATGACTGATACCTGAAATGCTTCAATTGGTTGAAATTCACCAACTGGACATGAATCACTTCAGCTAGGAATTCATCAAAATTAAAACAACACACTGGACTCGACTGTTACTCTGGTGAAATTACTTGGAGAATGAAACCTAACATAACTTCTATGATTCGACTGATCACTATCTAGACCTAAAATTTGACTCAACAAGGACAAAACTAACTAGGTATCTTGCTAAAAGACATCAATACTCAATGGGAACGATAGGTTTTCATGCGACTGACAATCTTTCAAGACTTGTAATAAAAACTTGTATTTTTCTGCAGGACTGCTGTTTCTATAAACTTTGCAAAATTTTCTTCGTTAAACGATTCAGGGATTTTGGGAAATGTTTTAGGTAAACTTAGAACCTCACGAACAGTCTGCACATTTACTAGGCATAGAATTTTGGTCGTTTTTACATTAATGATTACCCTTTCGCCCTACGAATAATTTGCCACACACCAACAAACAAATTCGGGGAAGTGTAGGGTTTGTTTGACACAAAAATAGTACAAAAAACAACCAAAAACATTAAATACATCCTTTACTTGTGACTTAAACTCCATTAATTTCTCCTTAGACTGCGAAATACTACACACAGACAAAACAGGGTCAAAAATATCCCTTTCCTTATCAAATACAATCTTCTCGTTTTCATCTGAACTTTCATTGAAGGGAAGAAGGTCTTGGATTTTCTCCATTTGGGACACAAAATCTAAACGCTGAGGGTTTCGAGCTACCTGTGAAGTGAGATTCTTGGGTGCTGTTCCAGTTGATGAAGACAACGATGTGTTTCCCGTGGGTCGTTCTTTTCCTCTAGGTAATAAGCGACATAAACTTTTTTTAAAACTTTGAACAAACCTTTTATAGAACATATCCTTGGTGGTTTCTGAACTTGCGATGAACGGTTTAAATTTAATCGCTTTTCATAGTGGACTCCACCAACACTTTCCACGTGGTATGAGGTTTAATTTTCGCTCTACGTTTTTGATGTTTAACCACTGTGCACTTTCTAGCGTGGGAACCCATTTCCACCGTTGATTTTCTTCTGGGTGTGTCTGCCACGTTGCTACACGTTTGCAACTTTTGGTGTGAATCGTCCAAAATTTTAGCGCCTTTTCCACCTCCACCCTTGGAGTGAGAGACCTTATGTAGAGACCTTATAATAGTGACAATATTTGCATTGTTCCTCTCTATAATATAACCCAAGAATCCATATAGAATAAATTTAAAAAATGTAAAGACAAAAATGGTAACAATATGAATAAATCACTTGTTTGATGAATTATACCAAATCTAGACATTGTTTGTAGATGGGTTTGTAGAAGATCTAGTGTAACATGGGAAGAAGTCGATGAAGAAGAGGGAGAGATGACCATAAGAGATAAGAGAAGTCTAAACGACAAGATCAATCTTCCAAGATGGCATTGATGGCATGGAGATGAAACATTAAATTAGGAAAAGAAGGAGAGATCACATGTCGTAGAAATAACATCTAAGGTTGTGTTGTTTTTTTAAACAACCCATTTCATATTAGATCCATAATTATATTGTTCAGGTTTGACTATTAATAACTTGAATGCTTCCAAATGGCTCCAAATGCTTCTGATTTGGGTCTCAAGGTGTTTGAAAGGTATTAGGACATAAAAAGGGACATAATTTGCAGTGTTCCTCTCTACGGATTTTAATAAGCAATGTCTAACCAAGATAAACCAAGAACCCATATAGAGGAAATTTTAGAAACACAATAAATACCTAACAATTTGAAAAAAACATTTGAAAAATATTCATAACCGTTGAGATTGAATTGACAAGTAATCAAACTTCTAATAGAAAAACCTAGGTCGGATGCAAATGGAATACAATCTATGCAATTTCCAATGAATACAGAGATCGATAAACACAAAAGAGGGAGTGAATCTAAAAAATATGTTCATGAATACAAAAACTATTATCTTGTATCACTTCATTAACAAACGCCACTCCTTTGAAGCCCTTTGGCAACTTGAAAGTAGACGACAAAGTGTAAAAGTAACATTAACCAAAGCTAAAGCTATAGCCAATTCGTGAGCCTTTAGATAGTTTTAGAAAGTGCTTTTGACAAATACGGGGTTTTATGCTTTTAGTAAGCCTTACTTTGTTGTGTTTTTCAACTTACCTTTAAGGCATTCTTTACGTTAAATTCTTGTGTAATGTCCCCAACTTGGAACTTTTCCCAATTCGGTCAATTTTCAAAACTTGGACTATTGAAGCCTCAAAATGCCCCAAATGATCCCAAATGCTTTCGAACTATGTCTAGAGTGGATTGAGGTGTAATATGACACATTTATGCAGCTATTATAGGCATGGAAAATTCCAATAGACTTCAACCACTTGCATTTACAATTAGATAATGAAAGGAAGAATCACTAGGAAAATCTATGTTGAAGCTCCCAAGGGTAGATGGCTCCAAAAGACTCTTTAAAGGATTTCGAATTGGGTCTGAAGGTATATGAAGGGTATTAAGAAATAAAAAGGAATCTGATCAATGATTATAGACTAATATCAGGATACTTCTGCAACATCCATTTAGCTTCAGGAGAAGTTGGGGAATTTTACTAGTCAAATCGAGGTTCAAAACCCCCAAGGGTAGGGGACGAACATGGATTGTGATAGTGACATCAATATAATGATACATGGATAAATACATACAAGTACAAGGACATAGATACACGTATAGGTTGATGGAAACCATGATACAATGGCAGTGGAGTATTGTTCTTCTTATTCATATTAGGGTGGCATGATCGAGCAAGGATAGGAGATTGAAGTCTCGTTTGGTTTGGTGCTTGGGATCTCAGGGAGTTGGGGATTCCATCCAGTTGGTGCTAGTAAAACTATTGAGTTGGACTTTACTGAGGTCTCGAGTCCTATCTATAGGTTGGAAATTATGAAAACCAAGGGGTTGTAGCCTCGTTCTGTTAGCTTTTCATCATTTAATTCAATATGATCTAGGATCTTAATTGAGAGAACAACATGTACAACATGTCAAACACAAGAGACAAGAGACACAAATCATTTCACCGGGGAAAACCATAAAGGTGAAAAACCCCGCAACCTCCTCAGAGATAGAATAAGCACCAATACAAAGATCATAAAGATGAAACCGCGAAAGATAGATGTCTCCAATAATTCTTCCTCTAGGCTCCTCCACTTGTGCACACTCCTCTCTCTCAACTATGTGAGTTAGATGTGTGAGTGAATGAGAAAATATAGTGGTGCAACCACTCTATTTATACTTTAAATTAACTTGACCTGCCTTTTATCCTAACTAGGTCGACCCCCTAGGGGAGTCTAATAACCCTTCCACTTAACACATACTGAGCCGACCCCTCTAAGGAGGTATAATAACCCATCAAATATAAGTTACGACACTTACAATAAAACTTGTGACACTTGCAAATACAAATGACGACACCTCCGAACGGAGGAATAAGAACATCTCCATCGGGGATACAATATAAAAGTACAAATGTAATACATACAATATAAAAGTAAATATCTTTTGAAATTACAGATTGTACATTAAGACTCCCTCTTAACTAGGAAGGTATTCTCTTGACATAGGCGTTGTTAGCACCCCATAAAATTTTGTGCTTAAATGTCTTCTGACGGCATTAATCATTTTTCGGCAACACTGGCAGTGCAAAATAGATCAAATTTCATGAATGGAGATCTCAAACTTGGTTGAGAAAAGCGCATTTGTCCTCGAGTGTATGTATCGAAGTTACAAAAGGAAATAAGTTTGAGAAAAGAAGGGAAGCAAAATCTTCATAAAGAGAAAAAAAAGGTTTTACTATCTCTATAGGTTTGCGAACTCAACCTTGGAGAGACCTAGAAGATTTGCTTAAGATTTTAATCTTTATGAAAAGAACATTGATTTTTATAATATGGCATAACCAAAAGCTTTATGAAGAAAAGGCCTTTAATTTTCAATAATTTGCCTAAGTATGAGGAAGAGCATTTGATTAACTTTTGGCCAAAGTTGAAACTTTATGAGAATGAGGTTTTAATTTTATAATCTAGACTAAAGTCAAGATTTTATGAATGTGACTTTGGTGAATATGCCAAAAGATTTAATTAAAAAAGGAGAAAAAAGAATATTAAGCACCCAACAACACCGAGGGCTTGTCAAGTGACCAAGAGCCAAACCAAGGGGTCCCGCATAACCTCCATACTCCAAGCGCCAAGGCCAAGATCATCCTTTCATTTGTATTACTTGCTATATGTTAAAAGACTTGCACTATATAAAGAGTGGCGGTCATGCTTTTGTATTGCATGTGGGATAATTCCGCATCCCTCAATAGCTCGAAATTCAAAATTATAAAGCGGTCGAGGACGAAATACCATGGGAGCACGTGGCACATTATTATTCATCCGCGTCAACGTGACGGTGGTATTATAAACCACCTTCCGCCCACGCGGAACCGCCATTCTCGAAGGTAAAGCGCCCAATAGCACGTGATATGTGTTATTAAGAGTTGTGCGCGGTGGGGTATATAAGCACCACAATTATTTCTTGCTCAACCAATGTGGGATATATCCCGTAGAGAAAATCAAATGGGATAAGTATAACACGTTTTTGAGAAAATGCCTGTTTTAGTCACCATTTTCTAGAAGCTGTTTCCGCCAAACCGAGAAGAATTTTCAGAAACTGAAAGAGGTTTTTCTTCAGCACGGCCCAATATTCAAAAACCTCTCTCAAAATGTACACAGATATCTCCATTTGAGATATACAGCTAGGTCTTTGAAGCCTATTTTTCAGCAAATTTACTTCCTGAAATAAAAACAATAAGTTGTAACTGTTTCTATTTTTAGAGTTTCAGTTAGGTTTTGAATTCAAGATTAGGCATAGGCCGTCTTTCTATATATTGATATGTAAAAAACATGTAAAAGGTTCGATTTTCAGGGAGAAGGTTTGAGAGAGGTTCTATCTCATTTTCAGATTTGAAAAAATGTTGCAGAGCTAAAGCAAGTATTTTTAACAGATTTAGAGATTCTCGTGTTGGGTTTTTTACATTCTGTCCTTTTTTCCCTTCTAAGAATGTGAATGTTTATTTTTCTTCGTTAAATCCTTACCATTATGTTTTTCTGTCATATTTGAATAAAGGTTATAGTGAAACTGGAATTCATATTGATTATGCTCTCGTTCATCCTATTTCAAATATCCACCAAATTTTCCTCTAAAGTTAATATGGATTCATCTTAATTTGATGCCCGTATTTAATGGACTGTTCATCTTTCCTTCTATTACCACCAGAAATCAAGAAACTTGACGGTAAAAAACACAGCTATCCCGCCTCTAATGAAAAACTATTTTGCTGAAAACTCTGCACATCTTTCATATTACATGATCTTGACTCCATTGCCCAACAGTATTTTTTTTTTCCTGTTTGATCCAACCACATTATTTAAAGCTTACAAAGTTTTTTACTGTGATTTTACAAATTGGCCATTGAGTTTCATTGTCAAGCTGCTGTCGTGGTGACATTGGATGGCAGATTTGCTGAGAGAGCCCTCTCTGGCTGAAGGAGGCCAACTTTCAGTCTAAAGATTGGTTTGAAATAGGTTACCTCGGGGTTTCTTTGATACAGCCCAAGGAAAATCCGAGTGCTAACATTTTGGCGCCGTCGTCGGGGAACGAGGGTTTCATTTTCCCTGGGTATGAATGACAAAGTTTTCAGTTTTGATTGTTGATGGTGAACAACGGTCAAACATCAGTAAGGTTGTACATCTTTCACCTGGCGACTCCATCTTCAAGAATCCAAATTTTAGTGACTCCATTGGCGGCATGATCCAGAATCAAGCTTTTAAAGAGAACCGACAGACTCCGCTAGGAAATGAGCTCATTGTAAAGACATGGAAAGGCATGATGAAAAGACAAGGTACTCAAGTTTCAGTTTTCTGCAAGACATCTTATCCTTGTAAATCTTTTCCTGTCTTTTCCAAAGCTTGGCAAAAGAATTTCTCATTGTTTACTATATTCGAAAAAAGACCATAGATTTACTCCTGTATACCCTTCTTTAGAAACTGAAAATGTGTCTTCATTCTGTACATATGATTTTGATCAAGATCTTTTACTTGAACCGCATGACAGTAAGGATCAGCCTTATGAACCTCATGATACCAAAGCTGATAATACATCCTCTCTACATAGTTCAGTTTCTTCCAATATCCAAAATCGATACCGGCCACTTCACTTACCTCATGTTCTCCATGATTATCCTCCTAAATACCATAAATACCTTCCTAAATTCGATGGAGAAATCAAAGGCCTTACTGCTGAGAAACATCTTCAAGGTTTTGAAAATTTTCTAGATCTGTTCGAAGTGGATCAGGATGATGTTTGTATGAGGATTTTTGCTCAAACTTTCCAGGGAGATGTGAAGAAATGGTTTCGTCATTTACATCCGGAGTCTATAGACACATGGCAGGGGTTTTCTAATGTCTTCTTGAAGTTTTGGGGTAAGAGGAGGTCATGGGACCTAGTCCTTTCATAATTTTACTCTATGAGGGTGCAGGAAGGGGAATCCTTATCCAGTTTCAACAGGAGGTTTTCCAGCGCCTATTATGATATGCCGAAAGAAATTCAGCCCCTAGAGAATGCTGCCAAGTTACATTATGTATCTATTTTTCATTCTGATTTCTCTTTTCTTCTCTTGGAAAGAAATCCCTCCAGTTTACAACATATGTTCGTTGATGCTTTAGAAGTTGAAGATAATCTTAGAATGTCCAGGAAATTATCGAACAAAGAAAATGATGAGAGGATTGAAGAAGGTGGGTTCGAAGAGAAGTATAGACAAGGAGAAATGGCTTGGCATTCCAGTGGTTCCCATAACAAACAAAGAGATGATCAGTTGGGTGATGTGACAGAAAAAGGTAACTCTGACTTGCTTTATGTCAATTACAATCAGCCGGCTGAAATTTCTGTTAATGATGGTTTCAAAGAAAATTTCAGTCCACCCAAGTTTGATAAGTATGAAGAAGATTGTTTGAATATGGCTCCGGCTGAAAACTTTATAAGTCCCAGGGAAGTTAGTGAAGAAAATTTGATCACTATCCATGATCAAACATCTGAAAATCAAAATGCTGAAAGTGATTATCTACCCCTCTGTTATGCTTCATTCGAACTGATAAAACAAAAAATTAAGGCTTCTAATCAAAAACAGAAATCTATGATGGAGAGCTCCATAAACTTTTTTGAAAGTGGAATTAAAGAAGAAGAAGAACAAGTCTGTCATCATGCCCAAAAAGCTGGAGTTTGCCATAAGGTAGAAAAGTGCCAAACAGAAAACCAGGTCTCCATTTCGCATTCAGAAATTTTGTATCAAGAAGAGTCTGTTGCACTTGATGTCATTGAAGAATTTAATGATGGTTCTGCTGTTTTTGATGAAGAAGGGCAAGTTTTAAATTCTGAATTTTCGAATGAAATTGGTGATGGCCTTTGTATCTTTTCTCCTAAGCCGGATAAGAATTTTCTTCAGTCTTGTCAGTGGTCTTCTAATTCAGAAGAGGGTCAGATAAGCTTCTCTCCATGTCACATTATTTTAGAAGCTGTGGGTCTAGAGGACTCTGTCTTATTTGATTCACTTAAAGAACAATACATCAGTACTTCTCTTGGAATACAAGAAACATAACAGGCCTCAAATGATGCTGCTGATTTTTCCTTAAACAAGAAAGGTGGGCGCCTCCATAATATTTCCAAAATTTCTCCTCTATCTGAAGATGAAATAGATCAACTCCTGAAAAGTCATATTACAACTCCAGTAATGTCGGATCTGCATTGTTCACACAGTGAGTATGTAAGTGAGACCTCTTCCATTTTCAAGCATGTAAATCTAAATTTAAACATTGACAGTCATGCCGATCCTTTGAAGGAACCTATTTATGATGATGATTCTCCGCCAAGGGATCAACTGTTAGACACTATTTATTTCCATAAAAAAGATAGGGTTGACATGTTTAATGATCTTGAAGGATGTTTGTTGTTTGAAGATGTTTTGGATAATGATGTGGATAAGTATAAAGATGGGATAGATGGCATACCAAAAAGAGAAATAAAGCCGCTCATGCTAGAGGAGGATGCTGTCGAAACGCAGGTATTAGAATATCATGCCCCCCTATGCACTCTCATCAATCCACAGCTGAGTAGTCTTGCAGGTCAATTGGAAAGAGATATTTCCATTCTTGTTGAATCTCAAGACGAGATAATATTTCAAACTTTTGAAGATCCTTATGCTAATTTACTACGGTCTGAGGGGAAAATGAATTTTCTAACATTTGTGGGACATGAACTCATTATCACAGAATGTTTGGAGTGGTTTGTTTTCTGTCTTTCTTACTCACTCAAAAGGAATGCAAGCCATAGTCGAGTAGATGGTCAGTTATTAGATTGGCTTCATTGGCACTTTTGTGTCATTTGATTCAGCAATCACAATTCAACAGAGTAGGGTAGGTAGGAGGAATAAGTTTGCCTAGCAAACATTTTTTCAGTATGTACAACGTTGTTTTCAGTTTAGTTCCAGCATGTATGTTTCAGTGTTCAGCAGTTATCGGTTTTCAGTTACAGTTTCTGGATGAAAGATTGATTACAGGATACAGGTTACAGGTTGCAGTTGTCAAGGTTGGGAGCCACCCAATGGTCAGGCACATGGTCTACGTTGTTCTTTGCTTCCTCGCTGGGAGGACAGCATCCCCAGTAGGAGCTAGTTGTTGGCACCCCATAAAATTTTGTGCTTAAATGTCTTCTGACGGCATTAATCATTTTTCGGCAACACTGGCAGTGCAAAATAGATCAAATTTCATGAATGGAGATCTCAAACTTGGTCGAGAAAAGCGCATTTGTCCTCGAGTGTATGTATCGAAGTTACAAAAGGAAATAAGTTTGAGAAAAGAAGGGAAGAAAAATCTTCATAAAGAGAAAAAAAAAGGTTTTACTATCTCTATAGGTTTGCGAACTCAACCTTGGAGAGACCTAGAAGATTTGCTTAAGATTTTAATCTTTATGAAAAGAACATTGATTTTTATAATATGGCATAACCAAAAGCTTTATGAAGAAAAGGCCTTTAATTTTCAATAATTTGCCTAAGTATGAGGAAGAGCATTTGATTAACTTTTGGCCAAAATTGAAACTTTATGAGAATGAGGTTTTAATTTTATAATCTAGACTAAAGTCAAGATTTTATGAAGGTGACTTTGGTGAATATGCCAAAAGATTTAATTAAAAAAGGAGCAAAAAGAATATTAAGCACCCAACAACACCGAGGGCTTGTCAAGTGACCAAGAGCCAAACCAAGGGGTCCCACATAACCTCCATACTCCAAGCGCCAAGGCCAAGATCATCCTTTCATTTGTATTACTTGCTATATGTTAAAAGACTTGCACTATATAAAGAGTGGCGGTCATGCTTTTGTATTGCATGTGGGATAATTCCGCATCCCTCAATAGCTCGAAATTCAAAATTATAAAGCGGTCGCGGATGAAATACCATGGGAGCATGTGGCACATTATTATTCATCCGCGTCAACGTGACGGTGGTATTATAAACCACCTTTAGCCCACACGGAACCACCATTCTCGAAGGTAAAGCGCCCAATAGCACGTGCTATGTGTTATTAAGAGTTGTGCGCGGTGGGGTATATAAGCACCACAATTATTTCTTGCTCAACCAATGTGGGATATATCCCGTAGAGAAAATCAAATGGGATAAGTATAACACGTTTTTGAGAAAATGCCTGTTTTAGTCACCATTTTCTAGAAGCTGTTTCCGCCAAACCGAGAAGAATTTTCAGAAACTGAAAGAGGTTTTTCTTCAGCACGGGCCAATATTCAAAAACCTTTCTCAGTTTTTACACAGGTGTTATGGTTTAAGAGAATCGAAGTCATATTCACGGGAAAATTTTCCAGAATTTCAGTTTACTGTTTTAGTCATCAACTTCAAAGAGCTGGTTCTTCCAAATGAAGATGAATTTTCAGAAACTGAAAGAGGTTTTTCTTCAGAACACGCCCAGTTACAAAAACCTCTCTCAAAATGTACACAGCTATCTCCATTTGAGATATACATCTAGGTATTTGAAGCCTATGTTTCAGCAAATTTACTTCCTGAAATAAAAAAAATAAGTTGTAACTATTTCTATTTTTAGAGTTTCAGTTAGGTTTTGAATTCAAGATTAGGCATAGGCCGTCTTTCTATATATTGATATGTAAAAAACATGTAAAAGGTTCGATTTTCAGGGAGAAGGTTTGAGAGAGGTTCTATCTCATTTTCAGATTTGAAAAAATGTTGCAGAGCTAAAGCAAGTATTTTTAACAGATTTAGAGATTCTCGTGTTGGGTTTTTTACAGTCTGTCCTTTTTTCCCTTCTAAGAATGTGAATGTTTATTTTTCTTCGTTAAATCCTTACAATTATGTTTTTCTTTCATATTTGAATAAAGGTTATAGTGAAACTGGAATTCATATTGATTATGCTCTGGTTCATCCTATTTCAAATATCCACCAAATTTTCCTCTAAAGTTAATATGGATTCATCTTAATTTGATGCCCGTATTTAATGGACTGTTCATCTTTCCTTCTATTACCACCAGAAATCAAGAAACTTGACGGTAAAAAACACAGCTATCCCGCCTCTAATGAAAAACTATTTTGCTGAAAACTCTGCACATCTTTCATATTACATGATCTTGACTCCATTGCCCAACAGTATTTTTTTTTTCCTGTTTGATCCAACCACATTATTTAAAGCTTACAAAGTTTTTACTGTGATTTTACAAATTGGCCATTGAGTTTCATTGTCAAGCTGCTGTCGTGGTGACATTGGATGGCAGATTTGCTGAGAGAGCCCTCTCTGGCTGAAGGAGGCCAACTTCCAGTCTAAAGATTGGTTTGAAATAGGTTACCTCGGGGTTTCTTTGATACAGCCCAAGGAAAATCCGAGTGCTAACAGGCGTCAATACATATAGGCACAAGTCTTCAATACTTGAGCTGGATCATCAACACTAGATCACTAGAGCATCATTGTAGGTCTTCATCATCTCTGCGAGCAAGCCATCAAGTAGGTACATCTCAGGACTGATTACATTGTCTCTGCAAAACTTTGTGTACCCTACTGTCACCCCATAATCTTCAGATCGTACAAGGATTTCTTTAGTTTGCACACATGAGTCTCCCTATTGTGTGTCTCAAACCCAATTGATTGCTCCACATATACTTCCTCTTCCACTACACCATTCAAGAATCCTGTCTTGACATCCATCTGGTGTATGATCTTCCTTTTCACAATCTTCATTATCTTTTGGTTTTACTTCATTCATTGTTGCATATCGATTCCTGAGTTCTTCTGGTTCTTCAAAGTCTTCTTCTTGAATTCATCAATCTTCTTGCTGAATCATCGTCACTTGTTCTTCAAAACAAGTCTCTCTTGTAGGTGATGGTACAAGGTCTTTTCTATGGGACAAGTTCAATTGCATGATTAGAAACATCTCATATTTTTCAGAACAAATTCTTACACATAAAGACATATGTCATACAGTCATGCAATTATCTTATCCAATCATGCTTCAATACAACATTTATCCATATTATCCCATAACTTTCTAAACACCTTCCATCTCTACCAGAACATTGTTAAGAGTGTGCACTACTCCAACATGTCAGCAAAGAGGTTTCATTCTAGATAAGTAGCAATGGAATGTTGTACAGTACCATCGACCACTTACCCATTACTTGCATATAAGTAGTATCTTGTTCATTAATGCAATTTTTTTCTAACATGCATAATATACACCCTAATTAATCTAGGAACATAAGTATGTATATGACTAAACAACATTATTTAAGTAATCATATATACAAGAAATAATAATTCAAATACTTATCTTTGTTTGGTGGTTGGGTGGACTCCCTCTCAATCTTTGCTTCCTTGCAGGAACTACTGGAGTCTCCAAAAGAGTGCTCTTCTTCTTGTGGGAGCTACTTTTGTTCTTGGGACAATCTCCTTCTTGTGATGAGGATGATCCCTCTTGTTGTAATTCTTCTTGGTGTGTGCTGTGAGAGCCTGGTCTTCACTACCCATGTTTTCTTTTCGAGCTACAATTTGAGCTTCTTCCTGTGAGCATTCCTCCCACAGCCTACTGAATGTGATGAGCTTGTACCTAGCACAACTTAGCACAAATTCCTTGGATGAAGGAATCCCATGACCTAGAAGGACCATTCAAGGTGGTGACTCATCACTATTTCTCCATTCTCTATATATTCTTCAATGGATTCAAGTTGTTCTTTTATCTGAGAGACCCTTGTAAAGTGTGACTGCATGGTCTATATGTTCATTTATAATCATTAATTCAATATGATCTAGGATCTTATCTAAGAGAACAACATGTACATCATATCAATCAATCACAAGAGACAATATACACAGAGCATTTCACCGGGAAACCATAAAGGAAAAAACCCCGCAACTTCCTCAGAGATAGAATGAGCAATGATACAAAACCCGAATAACAAGAGATAGTCTCCTAGAAGCTTCTCCTCCTCCACTTGTGTGCACTACTCACTTGAGAGAATGAGTGAGTGAATGGATGAATAAATAGAGAGGTGCTCCTCTCTATTTATACTCAATGTCTTCCACTTTCCTTTTGCCCTACCTAGGCTAACCTCTCTAGGAGAGTCTAATAACCCACTATAACTTAACTCAGGGTCGACCCCACTAGGGAGTCTCATAACCATATCACATACAATGATGACCTTTCCGATTGGAGGAATGAAACCTCTCTGTCATAAGTACAATGTCATATGAATACAATATAAAATATACAAGTGAAATACATTCTGAAGGTATTTCTCAACACAGTTCTTTAACACAAGTCTTGATCATCGACTACACCATTCAAGAAAGCTGTCTTGACATCTATCTGGTGTATCTTCCACTTCATCACTGCAACCAGAGAAAGTACTATTATGATGGAATTGTATCTGGATATAAGTGCAAAAGTTTCTTCATAATCTATCCCTTCTTTTTGGGAGAAGCCACGAGCCACAAACCTTGCCTTGTATTTCTCCTCTTCCACTTGTTCACACTACTCACTTGAGAGAATGAGTGAGTGAATGAATGAATAAATAGAGAGTCTAATAACCCTACTACCTCCTCCACTTATTTATACTTGTCTTCCACTTGCAGGTTAAATATGATGAATTAATAAAGCAGGTTATAGGTGAGACCTCCCTGCGGGAAGCAAAGCAAGTCATTTGGGATGACATTATTGCGGAGGCAGAGAAATTGAGGCCATATCTCAATTTCATTCTGTACAAAGAGGTTGTAATAAAGTTAGCTAGGCAAAGCATAACAACAGTCAAGGAAAAGTTCAACAAGAAGCCCATGGACTGTGCAGAAAAGGCCATAGAATTTCTGAATGGGCTCATAGAGGATGAGATGAAAACAACTAGCATAAACTTAGGATAGAGTGTCTAGTATTATTTGGGAAAGGATAGACATTTTTGCATATCAAGTAAAAATCTTCAAAGAAATGTTTGATCCATTATTCAAGAAGGGACTTCCTCTCTTTTGGGAGAAGGATGGCACCACGAGGACACAAGAAGAAGAATATCAAGGCAAGTTCTGGGGATGTCAATTCAATTTGGATTATGTATAATTTAGGTAAATTTATTCTAATGTTTATGTATTGATTCATTGTAATTTTTTGCATAATTAATGAAATTTAGTCGGTTTCTCTTGGCAATCTTTTTGGATATTAATTTGTCAAATTTCTTTGAACTATGATTTATGTTGTCAATTTAATGAATACATCGATCTGTAGGTTGGATTTCTATTAATATATGATTCATGTGTTATTATGTGTTAAATGAATTTCTTCATTTAACTCATTTTATCTATAATTTTCTGCAACTGATAAGCAGACACACATTTATATTGATGCTAGTAAGTGGAAAAGCGCTCTTACAAAGCCAGTTGCTTGGATCTGCATTGGAGAAAGATAAGTAATCTTATGTGTTTGATTCTGATGTGTTTTTATTTCATTCTTGCATGTTCTGATTGTGTAATTGAAAGGTTTTTAATTATGTTGTGATTGTGTAATTGAAAGGTGTTTTCCACTGTGCATGTGTAGGTTGACGTAGAGAAGCCGCATGGGAAGGAAGTCTGGCATGGAGTAGACACATTGGCAGGAGCCTTGACATGGAGGATTTGCGTGGGAAGAAGGTGTGATGTGGACCGGCCACATCATATCCAAACGTGCCAGCGATCGTGAAGGATGGGCGAAGGTGGTTTTGCAAATGGACGACGGTGGTTTTCCTTACTGCCCTTCCAACTTGCGAAATCATGTGGTGCTGCCACGTGGAGACCAGTTTCAGATTCCTCAACCACCAACACCAATACCTTTGTCCTAGCATGCATATTGGGGATTCAGAACGGAAGTAGGACCCTTGATCTTTTGCCGCCCGATTGAGCTTTTCCGCCATTTAAAATGGTTTGTACGTTGGCATGGAGGTGATCTTTTCCTTCATTTAAAATGGTTTGTCTGTTGGCATGGAGGTGATCTTTTCGTTCATTTAAAATGGTTTGTACATCGGCATGGAGGTGATATTTTCCGCCATTTAAAATGGTTTGTACGTTCGCATGGAGGTGATATTTTCAAACATTTAAAATGGTTTGTACGTTGGAATGTAGTTGATATTTTCCGCCATTTAAAATGGTTTCTACAGTGCTAATGGTAAATGATGGATTGTATCACTCGTGTGAATAATCTCATCATGTTTATGATGGATTGTGTTTATTTGTCATGACGTACAGATGATATCCCTCCACATTGTGATAATAAATGTCACGAACTTTTCTGCATTGATATCCCGCCACACTGCTCTTCCTTCCCATTGCCTACATTGAAACTTATCCCGCCACATTGCTCTTCCCGCCAACTGCCTATTAATAAAAGTTAATGATGATTTGACATTCTCTGTGTTTTCCAGTTTGGAGCTCTATTTTCTCTGAGGACTGAGGTTTTCTTTTGCTGACGTGGAACCGAGAAGAGTGTTGGGCGGGTAGAGATGTAAGATTGGTTTGAAGAATTGACTGCTAGTTTTTCAATTGGCAGATATTTATATTATTCAAACCATAAATCTAAATCTGTAAAAAAGCATGCTTATTCAGCCTCCAGGCTAAAAATCCATATCTTCCATGGTTGTCAAAAATCAATGCAATGGCAGTTTGAAGTTCACAGTAATTTAAAGTCGCTGAACATTTTAGATTGTTTAGATTTCCTTCCACCCTTGTCTGTCTTCTTCAGATTTCCAGAATTTATTTCCTTCAATTCCGGGTAGTTATCTTCTTACAGTCCATTAATATCAATTCAGAACGTTATATTTGCAAAATCGTGCGTTACTCATTACTGGGCTAAATTAACGGAATTAACAGGCTTAATGTCGATTCCCGCCAGCTTGAATACATTTTCTATCTGGTGATGTAGTGTATTATTTTCATATATTCCATATTGTTTTCTGCAAATCCTCTAGCATTTGGCTAGGTTTGTTGGAAAAAGATAACGACAAATGAACTCAGAAAATGGAAACATGTTTTTTCTTTTTGATATCATTTTGTAGTTAATATTCACTATAGTATATTGATCTATGTAAACGTTACTACTTTATTTGAAATATTTGAAATTGATAATTTATGTCTTAATTTATATAATATTGATTACATTTATTTTAATATAAATATATATAATTTAAGTATTTAATTTAATTGAATAAAATTAAGCAAAAAAATAGATGTAAACAATCTTAAGGTATAACTGTATGCCAATAGAGTATCTTGGCTAGAAAAGACCCACGTATTGCGTAGTTAGACGTGGTGTATGACTCAAATTGTTGGATGCAATGAGAACACATGTTGTTGAGATATTGTAACTTCAAAGAATATTATATTTGTACTTTATTATTCTGGAGATGTTTCATTCCTCCGTGAAGATCTTATTGTATATCCGGAGATGTTTATTCCTCCGTCGAAATGTGGTAACTCGGGTTATTAGACTTCCCTAGTGGGGGTCGGCCCTGTATGTGTTATGTGGGTCAAAGGGTTATTAGACCACCCTAGAGGGGTCGGCCCAGTCAGTTGTAGTGGGGTATTTAACCCATTGGTTAAATACGAGCCTACGTGTACTTGTGTAAAATACATATCAGAGTAGTGTATAAATAGAGGAGGTGTGTTCCTCATTATACACACCCACTCTCACTTGAGGATAGCGCACTTGTGGAGGAGAGGTCTGCTACTGTGGAGGAGGAGATCATGTCTCAGGGTTTCATCTTTGTATATTGCTGGTCATCTATATTGAGGAAGCTTTGCTGGGTTTTCTACCCCATGAGGGTTTCCCAGGATAAATCTCTGTCTCTTGTGTTTATGCTGTGCTTGTTGTTTCTTCAGTGATCCTGTATATGCTATTATTGTGAAATGGAATGTAATGCTACTATTTTCTGTCTTAGCATATTAAATCTTAACATGGTATCAGAGCTAACCTGAAGGAAGACAAGGTATGGCACTTACGACACTTGCTTTACTTACGACAATTTGAAGGTTAGGGTTTTACATAGCAAAAACCAGTCATCGGGGAACTTTCGCTATAACTCCATTTTGGCGAACGTTCAGGGTCTGAAACGTTTACAGGTCGAAGATAACATCCCCAGGTACCTTGTGTCCAAAGGGCATCCTTATATTCGTTGTACTTTGTAAGTTATGATCAGTACAAGTTAGGGTTTCTGCCTCTTCCAGATCTCAGTCAAAATCAGGTGACCTTGGAAAAAAGGTCATAACTTGGGCTAGGAAGATCCAAATGAAATTTCCTAAAAAGTGACAGGTAGTACACAGACTGTACTATCTCAGGAGGCTTTTTCAGAGGCCGAAGAGTAACCAGTGACACGTGGTACGCCGTACAAGTTTGATATCCTGTTTTATCCCATAAACAGGTCACGTTGCGACACTTGGCATAACTCTCTCTCAGAAAATCCAATTGAGGTCAGACCTGTCAGGATGGAAAGATGACAGGTCAGGATACTGCAAAAAAAGGGTTTCAGACCGTTTGGAGCAAAAATTTCAGAGTTATAGCAGAAACAATCAGGTGCATATTTCTGTCAAAAAAAAATTATTTTTCGAGCACCTTTATTCATGGCTTCCGGAATTTAGGGTTTCGGAGAAAGTTAGAATTTTTGGAATTGGAGTCCACGGCTGAATGCTACTCAGGAAAATCAAAATTTAGAGACCAAGATCGAATTTTTTGGTTGGGTGGAAGACCGGGCTTGATCAAACCCTAGTTTGGGATTTTGATCGGAAAGATGGAAAATTAGGGCTTCAGCAAAAGTTGGAATTTTGGAAGTCTGTAACCACGGCTGGAAACTCCTAAGAAAAATAAGAGTTTAGAGCCTTGGATCAAACCTTTTGTTTGGGCAGAAGGGTGGGCTTCATCAAACCCTATTTCGGGATCCTATCCAGAAGATCCAGAAGTTTCAAAGGCAATTTTGAGGGGTCAAATTTTGGAAATTCCAAAATTGAAGTATGCTAGTTTGATCAGCTCAGCAAGACATATTCTTTCATCCATTCAGAAGTGTGAAAGTCAAAGATTGAATTTTTAGGGTTTCTCTAGAAAAACCTAATCAAGCTCCAGATCAAGTTTCAGGGGGAGTTGAAGCTAAGGCCTTACATAAGAAGACTACAAGAAGTCTCGACAGGTATGACTTAAGGAGGCTCAGGTATGTCTTGAAATCTAATTCTTGATTAAGTTCATGATGTGTTTGTCTTCATATTATTTATTAGTACAATCTTGATTAATGTTAGAATTGTCTTATCACCCTAGTAACAGTATGAATACATGTGAATGATCAAATACATTCTTTGATTAGGGCTATATGATTGTACTAATGCATTATGATGTTGTGTGAGGTTGATGTTGTCTACTAACAAGATACAGGTACATCACAAAAGATAAATCAGGTTCCATGACCATGAAAACATGAAGACAAAGACTCATCCATAATCTTTGTTCTACTTATGAGGTATGTATGACTTTGTTATATTATGCTTAACCTATGAGACATGCAGGTTCTACCTCAGGATCTCTAAATCATTGAAGAGATTGTTTAGGTATGTTGTACATAACTAAGAATGTATACTAATCCAGGTATGTTTCCCATGAATCTTACCTTGTGTTAGGATCCCTCATATAAGTATACTTGGTATGATTGGTTATGCTTATTCATAAAGTTAGTAATCAAGGGATTATGCATATCATGTCTTTTATCTTGATTGATGATATGCATGAGTAAAAGAAGACTTCCCTGAAATCTTGAATACTAATGTTTATTAACTATAATCATGACTTTACATTCTCAAGATTATTTAGAACTATAATGTTTTGATAACATTTAGAACATACTAATGGGTGTATGTTTGTGTATGAGATCATGAGGATGACACTTGAACATGCACAGTGGTACAGAATGAATAGAAGTTCGAAAGACATACAGAAGATCAAGCAGGAGGCAACCACACAAACATAAAAGATAAGTATTTGAGTTGTTATTTGAAATAGTAAATGATATTGCCTGTAATAGGTTGTATGCATATTTGTATTCCTATAATATATCATGCTAAGTGTAAATATTCATAGAACATTGAACAGTATACGACTAATATGCATATGATTGGTAAGTTGGACAAACATTCCATTGTTGCTTGTCTAGAATGAAACCTCTTTGCTGACATGCTGAGAGTTGTGCACACTCTCGATAGTATGTTCTGGTAGAGATGGAAGGCATCTAGATAGCCACTGTATGCATACAGGATATGGGAAAGTGTTGTGCCAAAGTATTGGTCAAGATAGTTGCATAACTATGTAAATGATATTTGTATGCATAATAGGTTATCATGTCAATATGATTTGATGATTATGAAGTATTACTAATCATGTACCTAATTTTGATTTGTAGGAAAATTCATGATGAATGATGAACAAGCGATGGATGTTCAACAAAAGGATTTACAAATCAAATACACTATAGAAGGCTTGTGGTCAGAAGATTCTCTTAGAAAAGAGAAAGAGAATCATGATGAGATGTTTGTTCCAAGTGGATAAATAAAACCATTCTCTTAATGGTGTAATTAAAGAAGAAGTGTGATTCAGGTTTTGTATGGGTACCCAGGATTGATAATCAATTGATGAGCTTAATGATCACCATGGGTGATGTGGATCTCAACCTTTGCTACAAGATTGAATATGGTTTTTATACATAGATGACATGGATGCAAGAAGGAACTCACCACAAAGTTTGAATAATATTGAGGCCCATATCAGTAGACCCATCTATCGAGAGATGGCACAGATAGATATGCAGAAAATCATTCAATGCAGAGTGTGAATGATGTTCAGTCACAAAGGGAGAATTGACAGTTTCTTGATAAGCTTGGGCTTTACCAAAAATTAAAGTTGTTCCTATCCTTTACCTCAAGGCTATGGATCATACTATTATTATGATATATTTCTTATAGGGAATGAGAAACAGATCATGAAAAGAAAGAAGAAGATGGCTGCAGAAATGAAAAATGAAAGATCTCAGATTGATGCATTACTTCCTAAGTCTCGAAGTATGGCAAGGCTTAGAAGGAATCTTTCTCAACCAAGGTAAGTATGCTGTGAAGTTTCTAAAAAGCTTTGATATGTTGGAGTATAAAGCCATGGCCACTCCCATGGACTCCAACTTGAAGTTGTTAGTTAATGACTCATCGTATTTAGTGGACCTAACCCTATATAGACAAATCATTGGGTCATTGATGTATCTAACAAATACTAGGCTAGATATATGCTTTGCTGCAAATACCCTAAGCTAGTGTCTAGTAGAACCTAGAAAGGTTCAATTAATAACTACAAAGCATGTAGTGAGGTACCTAAAAGGTACAATAGATTTTGGTCTATATTATCTTGGAGGTCATGAACTCCGTTTACATGGTTACTCAGATTCTGATTGGGCAGGAAGTGGCTCAGACAGAAAGAGTACATCAGGTGGATGTTATAGTCTTGAATCTGCCATGATCTCATGGTTCAGCAAGGAACAATCTAGTGTGGCTCTCAGTATTGCTGAAGTAGAATATATATATAGTTGTCTGCTCTGCCAGCTGTGAAGCAGTGTGGCTTCAGAAGCTATTATATGGAGTGTCTGACTTAGAAATGAATTCCACTATGATTATGTGTGACATTCAAAACTGCATCAAGATAGAAATCTTGTATTCCACGATAAGTCAATAACACATAGAGATCTGATACTTCTATATACGAGATATGGTGCAGAGAGGAGCCATCAAGCTCGAGTATATAAGCACTGAGGATCAGATTGCTAATATCTTGACTAAACCTCTGTCTCGAGTAAAGTTTAAATACTTCCGAGACAAGCTTGGTATAGTCCAGAAGGACCCTCCTCGAAAGGGGGAGTAGCATAGTATCTAATAACAAGTCTGTCTCATCAATGATGAGGTTACCTATTTACTGCACCTAGTTACTTAGAATTATTTATATTTAGGAATCTTATATTTTTTCTTTTGATGATAGATGTATACATGCTTTTGATGATAGATGTATTAGTGAGAATACATGCTTTTGATGATAGATGTATACATGCTTTTGATGATAGATGTATTAGTGAGAATACATGCTTTTGATGATAGATGTATACATGCTTTTGATGTCAGATGTATTACTGAGAATACATGCTTTTGATGTATGATGTATACATGCTGTTGATGCTAGATGATGATAGATGTATTGATTAATGTACTTGTATAGATGAGGATACTTGTACTTGTATTGATGAGAATACATGTGGGGATTCTATCATCCTTGAACACTTGTTCTAAAATGAGCCGTAGACAGAGGTCTCCGAGAAAGAAGAGGGATTGTATCATCCTTGAACACTTGTTCTAAAATGAGCCGTAGACGTGAGGTCTCCGATAATGAAGTCCTTAGTGGATAGTTGAGGGGATTGGATCATCCCTGGACTTTCAGTCCTAAAGAGAGCCGTAGACGAGAGGTCTCCGAGAATGAAGTCCTTAGTGGACAGTTGAGGGAATTGGATCATCCCTGGACTTTCAGTCCTAAAGAGAGTCGTAGACGTGAGGTCTCCGATAATGAAGTCCTGAATGAACAGGCAGGGGATTGCATCGTCCCCGGACTAAGGTCCCAGAATAGAGCGATAGACTGGGTCTCCGATAATGAAGTCCTGAATGAACAGGCAGGGGATTGCATCGTCCCCGGACTGAGGTCCCAGAATAAAGCCGTAGACTGGGTCTCCGATAATGAAGTCCTGAATGAACAGGCAGGGGATTGCATCATCCCCGGACTGAGGTCCCAGAATAGAGCCGTAGACTGGGTCTCCGATAATGAAGTCCTGAATGAACAGGCAGGGGATTGCATCGTCCTTGGACTGAGGTCCCAGAATAGAGCCGTAGACTGGGTCTCCGATAATGAAGTCCTGAATGAATAGGAAGGGGATTGCATCGTCCCCAGACTGAGGTCCCAGAATAGAGCCGTAGACCGGGTCTCTGATAATGAATTCCTAAATGAACAGGCAGGGGATTGCATCGTCCCTGGACTGAGGTCCCAGACTAGAGCCGTAGACTGGGTCTCCGATAATGAAGTCCTGAATGAACAGGCAGGGGATTGCATCATCCCCTGACTGAGGTCGCAGAATAGAGCCGTAGACTGGGTCTCCGATAATGAAGTCCTGAATGAACAGGCAGGGGATTGCATCGTCCCCGGACTGAGGTCCCAGAATAGAGCCGTAGACTGGGTCTCCGATAATGAAGTCCTGAATGAACAGGCAGGGGATTGCATCGTCTCCGGACTGAGGTCCTAGAATAGATCCGTAGACTGATGTCTTCGAGAACTGAAGATCGGATTGTATCATCCATGGACCTATGTCCTAAAGGGAGCAGGATTGATCATCCTAGGAACATGATCGTATGATGATGATGCTGATGATCGTGTGATGACGATGTTGATGATCATGTGATGACGATGCTGATGATCGTGTGATGATGATGCTGATGATCGTGTGATGATGATGCTGATGATCGTGTGATGACGATGCTGATGATGTTGATGATCGTGTGATGACGATGTTGATGATCGTGTGATGACGATGCTGATGATGCTGATGATCATGTGATGATGATGTTGATGATCGTGTGATGACGATGCTGATGATCGTGTGATGACGATGCTGACGATGCTGATGATCGTGTGATGACGATGCTGATGATCGTGTGATGACGATGCTGATAATCATGTGATGACGATGCTGATGATCGTGTGATGACGATGATCGTGTGATGATGATGCTAATGATCGTGTGATGACGATGCTGATGATCGTGAGATGACGATGCTGATGATCGTGTGATGATGATGCTGATGATCATGAGATGACGATGCTGATGATCGTGTGATGACGATAATCGTGAGGATCCAGATGATGATATTGTTGTAGCTGTTCAAGTGTTACAGAAGATAAAGACTCAATACTGAAGATGTCGATGTTCCAGTATTGAAGATGTTCCAGTAACTGCTTGAGTTACTGATGATGTTGAGAAAGCTTCCAATGATTTATAGGTGTATCATGTATGATGTTGATGACTCCTTGCTTGTGCAGATGTTGTTATAATATCCTTCTCGTTAAGGGGGAGTGTTGAGATATTGTAACTTCAAAGAATATTATATTTGTACTTTATTATTCCGGAGATGTTTCATTCCTCCGTGAAGATCTTATTGTATATCCAGAGATGTTTATTCCTCCGTCAGAATGTGGTAACTCGGGTTATTAGACTTCCCTAGTGGGGGTCGGCCCTGTATGTGTTATGTGGGTCAAAGGGTTATTAGACCACCCTAGAGGGGTCGGCCCAGTCAGTTGTAGTGGGGTATTTAACCCATTGGTTAAATACGAGCCTACGTGTACTTGTGTAAAATACATATCAGAGTAGTGTATAAATAGAGGAGGTGTGTTCCTCATTATACACACCCACTCTCACTTGAGGATAGCGCACTTGTGGAGGAGAGGTCTGCTACTGTGGAGGAGGAGATCATGTCTCAGGGTTTCATCTTTGTATATTGCTGGTCACATATATTGAGGAAGCTTTGCTGGGTTTTCTACCCCATGAGGGTTTCCCAGGATAAATCTCTGTCTCTTGTGTTTATGCTGTGCTTGTTGTTTCTTCAGTGATCCTGTATATGCTATTATTGTGAAATGGAATGTAATGCTGCTATTTTCTGTCTTAGCATATTAAATCTTAACACATGTGAGTCTTGCATACGATACCAAGGCATTTAGTTTAAGAGATAAAGCTGATAAAAATGTTCTTAAAATTTAGGCAGGATACCGTGTTGGAAAATGAATTTAATAGTGACGACAATGCAGATAGTGATGCCACTAGGAAAGATTATGACTGCGATTAACCAGACATAAACATTCTTTCATACTTTTGGGCCGAGAATGCGGTGAATGATATAGCAACTTCTACTTCAAGGAGTGTAGCACAGATCAATTCTGGAATAATCAAATCCACGTGGCACAATCTGAACGTTCCACATGTCACCTGGAGACTAGATTTCGACATTTGAATGAAAAAATTTACAGGTGTTTTGCTACAAAGAGTTTTCCGTCAAGTCAAAATTTTGTCAGTGAAAACGAGGTCGCTCTATCGTTAGGTTGTTTCATTTGGGGGTGTTGGAAGTAGATGCTGAGGAGAAAGAGCATCCGCTCCTTCGTCCACGGATGATTTTTTCGGAGCGGCTAAAGTAGATATCGGCACTCTAAACACATATTTCATAGGAACATTGCTTCACACATTTTGCTGGAGAGTGGAAATATCCAAAGAGAAAGATCGGCCGCTCTTTCTCCAAGTTCTATTTTTAGAATTCCCTCATAAAAGAAGGGGCAGACAATCCTTCTTCTTCCCAATATTCTTTTCATTATAGCTTGAGACTGCAAGAAGGGTCAGTCCATCCTTCTTCGTCTTCACCATTCTGGATATCGTTCAATTTCTAGATAAAGGTTTTGACAATTATCTACTAAACGAAGGGGCGTCTGCCCCTTCTTCTCGAAGAATAAAAGTCGGGGCAAACATATTTATATGTTATAACTTAGCCGTGCTCAGTATTATTCCGATGTTCACCATTTTAGATATAGATGATTTGACGTACTAGCCTTCATAGGATGAATAATTTTACAACTCCCTCATAAATGAACGCGCTGCTGACCCTTCTTCCGCCCATTATTGTATTCATAATAGTTCTAGAATGCAAGAAGGGTCGGTCGATCCTTCTTTCTTTCGCCATTCTGGATATAGGTGAATTGTTGGATATTATAGTTATTCACAATTATCTCCTAAACGAAGGGGCAGCCAATCCTTCTCTTCGAAAAGAGGAATCCAAGACAAACATTTTTATATGTGAGAAATTAGATGATGTCCAAGTGCCTACTATTTACAGCGGAAGTTGGAAGCCGAGAATTTTCGACATAGCCTTCATAGATTAAATATATTTAAATTTATTTCATAAATGAAGGGTAGGCCGATCCTTGTTGTGCTCAATATTCTTCCCTTGTTCACAATTTTGGAAATACGTGTATTGATGGCCTAGCATTCGTAGGTTGAACATTTTTAATATTCTGTCATAAATGAACATGTGAGAGACGCTTCAACCCATAATTCTTTTCGTAATATTTCTAGACTGCAAGAAGGGTCGTTCAATCCTTCTTCTGTTCGCTTCGTCTACAAGAAGGGGCATTCGATCCTACCTATTATCTCCTCAGATAAATTTTCTCAATTTACTTTCATTAAGTGATAGGAAAGTCATTAGAGGAAGCATTAACAAATTTTAAAGAGTCTTTTAGAAGAGATTCAGACTTATAGTTTATAAGAGCTCTTGAGTCAGCTCTTCATTTGTAAAAAATCTCAAAAAACAGGATTCGGTAGCTAAGCGCTTATTTAAAATGGTCCCTAAGCTACCGAAAGCTCTGCTTTCGGCAGCTTAAACGAAATTGTCAAGGCTCTCCTAGCTAACGAAAGTGAAAGGAAATTTTGAAATGAAAGCAGATCATTTCAAAGATTGAACTACCAAAGTGCAGCCTAGATGCCATGAGGAGAAAGCTCCAATACCATGTGTTCGAAAAATGTTACAGGGGCCAAGAGATCAATTCCAATATCAAATTGATTACAGCAAGTGGTTTTATTTGCATAGTTTGAAATCTATTACATCAAGCTATAAGAGATTAAAGTTAATTATTCCAAGCTGTAAGTGTTGAGTTATTCACCGTTCAATAAACCCTTTGTAAATTCATATGGCGCGCACGCAGAGATCTTGTGGATAGAATAATTTTTCACAAGTATTTGGCAAATATTGGAATGCTGAGGAAGGTTAGACTGTGAACTCATCAACAATTGTGTTTTGGGAGATTACTTCTGCCCTTGGAAAGCAATCCAGAGATAATCAATGATATGATAGAACTTTTTCTGTCAAAAGCACGCTTATTGCTAGGATCATTTATTTATGGAAACTTCATTGGAGAGTTTCAACTATGAATTCATTGTTGGTCAATACAACAATCTTTAACTAGTTGATTTAAGCAGGGGTATGAATGCATCCAACCACGAACATTTTGACTGTGAGAACTTCAATGGATGCTACAGGAAATACTAACTACGTGCAGCATATTAAAGAGAGAGTAATGACTTATAACCGAGATGATGGGTAAAGATTAAGGATTATCATTCAGTTGATGTTTGAGTAATGAAATTTATCTCAAGACAGAGCTTTCGATGGCTAATACAGGCTTTCAAAGCTGTATTAAGCCACCGAAAACAGAGCTTTCGGTTGCTTACGGGCTTGGATTTTGGCTCTCCTATCCACCAAAAGCACAAAACAAGACAGAATGACATCTCTTGCACAGACCCGAGTCTTGTCATTCCAAATAGGACGAGGATGGTTTCAAAGTGAAGATTTTAATTGATAAGATCTGTTTCGAGATGATGTTCCAGACTGAAAGGTGCCAGCAGGTAAGAAGAGGAATCTTCTTGTCTATTTTGGGAAAAAGATGGCTTGTCAATTCCGTAGGTGGCAGTTTAAACCTTACTCATCAGCCTTTGAAGGCTTGTTACAACTCTCAACGTCATAACAACTATCAAGATGGAGGCGAAAATGTTTACTGCAAAAATTTGGCGTTTTACTGTGAACAGTCATCATTTTCAAATGACGATTCTGAGCAAGTGAGGAGTCATTTTGAAAAACACTCGAAGGTTTTTGTTCCTAACATGCCAGAGCACAATAACTTGTCTCCATTTTCCTACAAGTGTTTCATATTGAGAGAATTGAATCCGTCACTGAGCCCCAACTTTCGGATCCCAGAATCTACCTGTTTAACACATATTTTTGAAATGAAGGTTTCAGGTAAATGAAAACGAATTTCAATAATATGAGGGACATTTTTTCTCAAAACGAGTCAATGAACAATAACCTCTCTCCGGTTTTCTACAGGTGTCACAGATTGGGAGACTCAAATCCATCTCTGAGCCCCATTTTTCAGCAGTTTGGCCAAGTTAAAAAATTGATTTTTCCTGCTTTGTTAAGCAACAGTTTTGATCTTCTACCTTTAGGACTTCGAATCCAGCTTCTTAGGAGCTCGAGGAAGGTGTTGTAAAGGCTATAAAATCCTAGAGCTTGAGAGCAAGAGGGAAGCAGTCCTGAGGACTATGATTTGACTTTGAGAATTTTCCCAACTCTTTGTAAACAGATATTTTGTGTTTATATCAGGATATGAGATTCTTTCAGTATGTTTTGCAGATCTTCATTCTTCTATCTATTATATGCTTGTGAGTGGTGTTATATACATTTATCCATGTTTATCTATGATAGATAACTGTCATCTTGTCTCTTCATTGATAGACTGGGCTCATAAGTGTTTCTTCCTTGTTATAACTGGCCATTCGCATATGCTTTGTGTATGTTTTTCTACTAGTATAATAGGTATTCTTCATACATCCATTATATACTTAAATCATCTGGAAAATGTAGTAGAAAGCCTTGTTTGTCTGAGTATATTCATGCGTGTCTGAATGTTTGAGTTTATGAGCAAGTTACTTGACTCGATTCATCCTTTATATTATTGAGCATTTAAGTTACCAGGCTCATTCCCTTCACAGTCTGGGAAAGACTCCTGAAGTGATAAGAAAATGGTGCCGCTGGCGGGGAACGGAAGTGAAAGCAGAGCTTCCTTGGGAGAACGACATAGATTTGTTTCTTGATGGTAGACAAGAGATAGACATAATTTTTGACTGTAATCATTTGCCTGGCGACTCCACTGGGAAGGACCCGGTTGATAAAAGATGAAGAGGCTAAATTCAAAATCCAGGTACCAGTTCTTAAGTTTACTTTATGAACTGTTGTTATTCTTTATCAGCTCCTTTATACTTTTCCCTTCACATGTTAAAAGAATTATCCTCTATTTTGTATATTCTGAAGATTATCAACCATCTTTTATAAATCCATCTTTAGAAGAAGATTTGCAGCCTGCTTGTATTGTATAAGTTGAATCAGTCTTTGTGACTCAGCTCATTTATAAAAATGACTTGTGTATCCAAATTCCTTCTATTGAGCATCCATGTAACCTTGAGGAGGAAAACTTGTTTCAAAAACTGTGCAGATCATAGCACCTTTTTCCCTTATCACTGATCCTCCTTGTCAAAACTATTAACCCTCATGATCAGCCCACTGCTTTTCAAGTCAAAATCAGAAATAGGATGTTTAAGCCTTTGAAGCTGCCCTATCCCCTTCACCCTTATCCTGTTGACTGTTATGAATATCTCCCTTAGTTTTCTGGAGAAGACCAAGTTTCAGCTAAGAGGCATTTGCAATCCTTTGAGAATTTTATTGATCGGTTCGAGTTTGTTCATCAATATGTGATCATGAGACTTTTATCTAAAAATTTGATCAGAGATGCTGCTGCATGGTTTAGGGCTCTGAGAGTTGATTCTATTGGCTCTTGGATTGAGTTCTCTAATGCTTTTATGAAGTATTGGGGTGAGTACAAATCACTAGATTCATATCTTGCTGATTTTTATGCTTTGAAGAGAGAGCAAGGTGAAGATTTATCCATCTTCAATCGAAGATTTTACAGTATCTACCATGACATGCCTTTGGAGGTCCGACCTATAGAGATAGCTGCCATGATATATTATGTCATGGGTCTTCATTCAGAACTCGTTTTTCTTCTCCTAGGAAGGAAGTCTTCATCCTTAATCCATTTGTTCGAAGATGCTCAAGAGGTTGAGGAAACTATCCGTGCATCCAGGTTGATCCGAATGCAGGTTGACTCTTAAAATCTGCAAGCACATGAACAAATGAACTGTTAGTACATTTCCGATTTTGAACAAGAAAATGATGAGTTTGAAAAGGAAAAGACTGCTATTTTGGATGATCACAAGTTGCTCTAAAAACCACAACAAGGGAATCAATCTTCCAGCAGAGGAGCAGTCATTTTTGAGCAGAAAGGTAATGACTATGAGGCAGTTTTAGGGCAGCAGCAAGCAGCTAAATATATTTTAGATTGTGAATCAATTCCTTCAACATATGCTGAGTGCTATAGAAACAGGTATGAGTCAGAATGTTATGAGCAGTTTTCTAATCTGGATGAGCCTATGGCAACTGAAGATTGCATAGGCAATTATATGTTTTTAACTGATCCTTATTCATATGATTTTAAGAATGTTTTATCATTAGCTTCTGAGAAGTTTTCTGAAGAGAAAGTTGTGATGATTAATAAACAAGATCTAAGCTCAAGGGAACATGAAGGTGGTCAGTCTTCTAATAGGGGAATTGTCATGGCCGAGCAAGAGGCTGCCATAGATGTGCAGCTGTTTCCAGAAGACCAGTATGTTTCTGATCCAGTGGCATCATTCATGGAGTTATACATTTCAGAAAACCTGAAGATTTCAGATTTCCTCAGCTTGCCATTGTTTATGGGTAAGAATGGTTTCCTGGATAAGTTCTTATCACTGCTGTTACATTTCAGACATCAACTACCAATCAGTGATAAAGATGAGATTTCTTCAGTTTTTAAATTGTTTGAATGGCTGTTATGGAAGTTAGCAGTCACCTAACCCGATTGCAGATCCAGTTAGAGTAGACTAGTGTAGGGAATAAGCGCGTTGCTCGAGCATTTTGTTTTCTTCCAGTTTGCATCAGAAATAGCAGTTAGTTTGTGTGAATAAAGATAGCTCTTGAAAGGTGTTCAGAGGGTGGTTGTATTACTGACTCCATAGCCCAATGGAACACTAGAGGATAGGTTTGAAATTTTGTTTTACAGGAAAGGGATTGTATCTGTGGTTCTTGGAACCTCATAGGGAGGTTTCCATCCCCGAGTAGGAGCCAGATGATATCTCCTCAAATAAATTTTCTCAATTTACTTTCATTAAGTGATAGGAAAGTCATTAGAGGAAGCATTAATAAATTTTAAAGAGTCTTTTAGAAGAGATTCGGACTTATAGTTTATAAGAGCTCTTGAGTTAGCTCTTCATTTGTAAAAAATCTCAAAAAACAGGTTTCGGTAGCTAAGCGCTTATTTAAAACGGTCCCTAAGCTACCAAAAGCTCTGCTTTCGACAGCTTAAATGAAATTGTCGAGGCTGTCCTAGCTACCGAAAGTGAAAGGAAATTTTTAAATGAAAGCAGAACATTTCAAAGCTTGAACTACCAAAGTGTAGCCTAGATGCCATGAGGAGAAAGCTCCAATACCATGTCTTCGAAAAATGTTACAGGGGCCAACAGATCAATTCCAATATCAAATTGATTGCAGCAAGTGGTTTTATTTGCAGAGTTTGAAATCTATTACATCAAGCTATAAGAGATTAAAGTTAATTATTCCACACTGTAAGTGTTGAGTTATTCATCGTTCAATAAACCCTTTGTAAATTCATATGGCGCGCACGCAGAGATCTTAGGGACAAAAGAATTTTCCACAAGTATTTGGCAAATATTGGAATGCTGAGGAAGGTTAGACTGTGAACTCATCAACAATTATGTTTTGGGAGATTACTTCTGCCCTTGGAAAGCAATCCAGAGATAATCAATGATATGATAGAACTTTTTCTGTCAAAAGCATGCTTATTGCTAGGGTCATTTATTTATGGAAACTTCATTGGAGAGTTTCAACTATGAATTCATTGTTGGTCAATACATCAAACTTTCACTAGTTGATTTAAGCAGGGGTATGAATGCATCCAGCCACGAACATTTTGATTGTGAGAACTTCAATGGATGCTACAGGAAATACTAATTGTGTGCGGCATATTAAAGAGAGAGTAATGACTTATAACCCAGATGATGGGTAAAGCTCAAGGATTATCTTTCAATTGATGTTTGAGTAATGAAAGTTATCTCAAGACAGAGCTTTCGATGGCTAATACAGGCTTTCACAGTTGTCTTAAGCCACCGAAAAAAGAGCTTTCGGTTGCTTATGGGCTTGGATTTTGGCTCTCCTATCCACCAAAAGCACAAAACAGGATAGAATGACATCTTCTGCACAGACCCGAGTCTTTTCATTCCAAAGAGGACGAGGATGGTTTCTAAGTGAAGAATTTAATTGATAAGATCTGTTTCGAGATGTTGTTCCAGATTGAAAGGCGCCAACAGGTAAGAAGAGGAATATTCTTGTCTATTTTGGGAAAAAGATGGCCTGTCAATTTTCCAGGCGGAAGTTTCAACCTTACATATTAGCTTTTGAAGTCTTGTTACAATTGTCCAGGTCATGAGGACTATCAAGATGGAGGCAAAAATGTTTACTGCAAAAAATTGGCGTTTTTACAGTGAACAGTCATCATTTTCAAATGACGATTCTCAGCGACTGAAGAGTCATTTTGAAAAAGGATCAGCAATTTTGGTTCCTAACATGCTAGAGCACAATAACCTATCTCCGTTTTTCTATGGGTGTTGCATATTGAGATAATCAAATCCGTCATTGAGCCCCAATTTTTGGATCCCAGAATCTGCCTATTTAACACATGTTTTTGAAATGAAAGTCTCGGGTAAATGAAAGCGAATTTCAATAATATAAGGGTGGTTTTTTCTCACAATGAGTCACTGAAAAATAATGTCTCTCTATTTTCCTACAGGTGTCACAGATTGGGAGAATCGAATCCATCTCTGAGCGCCATTTTTCAGCAGTTTGGCCAAGTTAAAAAATTGATTTTTCCTGGTTTGTTAAGAAACGGTTTTCATCTTCTACCGTTAGGATTTCGAATCCAGCTTCTTAGGAGTTGGGGGAAGGTGTTGTAAAGGCTATAAAAGCCTAGAGCTTGAGAGCAAGAGGGGAGTAGTCCTGAGGACTGTGATTCAACTTTGAGAATTTGCCCAACTCTTTGTAAACAGATATTTGGAGTATATATTAGGATACGATATTCTTTCAGTATGTTTTGCAGATCTTCATTCTTCTATCTTTTATGTGCTTGTGAGTGATGTTATATACATTTATCCATGTTTATCTGTGACAGATAACTGTCGTCTTGTCTCTTCATTGATAGACTAGACTCATAAGTGTTTCTTCCTTGTTATAACTGGCCATTCGCATATGCTCTGTGTATGTTTTTCTGCTAGTATAATAGGTATTCTTCATACATCCATTATATTCTTAAATCATCTGGAAAATGTAGTAGAAAGCCTCGTTTGTCTGAGTATATTCATGTGTGTCCGAAGGTTTGAGTTTGTGAGCAAGTTACTTGACTCGATTCATCCTTTATATTATTGAGCATTTAAGATACCGGGCTCATTCCCTTCACAGTCTGGGAAAGACTCCTCGAGTGATAAAAAAATGGCGCGCTGCCGGGGAATGAAAGTGAAAGCAGAGTTTCCCTGGGAGAACGACATAGATCAGTTTCTTGATGGCAGACAAGAGATAGACATAATTTTCGGCTGTAATCATTTGCCTGGCGACTCCACATTAAAGACTCCACTAGGAAGGACCCGGTTGATAAAAGATGAAGAGACTAAATTCAAAATCCAGGTATCAGTTCATAAGTTTACTTTATGAACTATTTTTATTCTTTATTAGCTCCTTTATAATTTTTCCTGCACATGTTAAAAGAATTATCCTCTGTTTTGTATATTTTGAAGATTATCAGCCATCTTTTATAAATCCATCTTTAGAAGAATATTTGTAGCCTGCTTGTATTGTAGAAGTTGAATCTATCTTTGTGCCTCAACTCATTTATAAAATTGAATTTTGTATCCAAATTCCTTCTATTGAGCATCCATGAAACCTTGAGGAGGCAAAACTTGTTTCAAAACCTGTGCAGATCACAGCACCTTCTGCCCTTATCGTTGATCCTCCTTATCAAACTATTAAACCTCATGATCAGCCTACTGCTTTTCAAATCAAAATAAGAAATAGGATGTTTAAGCGTTTGAAGCTGTCCTATGCCCTTCATCCTTATCCTATTGACTATTATGAATATCTCCCTTGGTTTTCTGGAGAAGACCAAGTTTCAGCTGAGAGGCATTTGCAATCCATTGAGAATTTTATTGATCGGTTCGAGTTTGTTCATGAAGATGTGATCATCAGAATTTTCTCTAAAACTTTGATCAGAGATGCTGTTGCATGGTTTAAGGGTCTGAGAGTTGATTCTATTGGCTCTTGGATCAAGTTCTCTAATGCTTTCATGAAGTATTGGGGTGAGTACAATTCACTAGATTCATATCTTGCTGATTTTTATGCTTTGAAGAGAGAGCAAGGTGAAGATTTGTCCATCTTCAATCAAAGATTTTACAGTATCTACCATGACATGCCTTTGGAGGTCTGGCATATAGAGACAACTGCCATGATATATTATGTCATGGGTCTTCATTCAGAACTCATTTTTCTTCTCCTAGAAAGGAAGTCTTCATCCTTAATCCCGTTGTTAGAAGATGCTCAAGAGGTTGAGGAAAATATCCGTGCATCCAGGCTGATCCAAATGCAGGTTGACTCTTAAAATCTGCAAGCACATGAACAAATGAACTGTCAGTACATTTCATATTTTGAACAAGAAAATGAAGAGTTTGAAAAGGAAAAGACTGCTATTTTGGATGATCACAAGTTGCTCTCAAAAACACAAGAAGGGCATCAATCTTCCAAGAGAGGAGCAGTCATTTTTTAGCAGAAAGGTAATGACTATGAGGCAGTTTAGGCCAGTAGCAAGCAGCTAAATATATTTCAGATTGTGAATCAATTCCTTCAACATCTACTGAGTGCTATAGAAACAGGTATGAGTTAGAATGTTATGTGCAGTTTGCTAATCTGGATGAGCCTATGGAAACTAAAGATTGCATAGGCAATTATATGTTTTTAACTAATCCTTATTCATATGATTTTAACACTGTTTTATCATTAGCTTCTGAGCACTTTTTTGAAGAGAAAGTTGTGATGATTAATAAACAAGATTTGAGCTCAAGGGAACATGACGGTGGTCAGTCTTCTAACAGGGGAACTGTCATGGCCGAGAAAGAGGCTGCCATAGATGTGCAGTTGTTTCCAGAAGACCAGTATGTTTCTGATCCAGTGGCTTCAGTCATGGAGTTATACATTTCAGAAAACCTGAAGATTTTAGATTTCCTCAGCTTGCCATTATTTATGGGTAAGAATGGTTTCCTGGATAAGTTCTTATCACTGCTGTTACATTTTAGACATCAGCTACTAATCAGTGATAAAGATGAGATTTCTTCAGTTTTTAAATTGTTTGAATGGTTGTTATGGAAGTTAGCATTCACCTAACCCGATTGCAGATCCTGTTAGAGTAGACTAGTGTAGGGAATAAGCTCGTTTCCCAAGCATTTTTTTTTCTTCTAGTTTGCATCAAAAATAGCAATTAGTTTGTCTGAATAAATATTGCTCTTGAAAGGTGTTCAGAGGGTGGTTATATTACTGACTCCATATCCCAATGGAACACTAGAGGACAGGTTTGAAATTTTGTTTTACAGGAAAGGCATTGTATCTGTGGTTCTTGGAACCTCACAGGGAGATTTCCATCCCCGAGTAGGATCCAGATGTTATAGAGGAAGCATTAATAAATTTTAAAGAGTCTTTTAGAAGAGATTTGGACTTATAGTTTATAAGAGCTCTTGATTCAGCTCTTCATTTGTAAAAAATCTCAAAAAACAGGTTTCGGTAGCTAAGCGCTTATTTAAAACGGTCCCTAAGCTACCCAAAGCTTTGCTTTCGGCAACTTAAATGAAATTGTCGAAGCTCTCCTAGCTACCGAAAGTGAAAGGAAATTTTGAAATGTAAGCAGTTCATTTCAAAGCTTGAACTACCAAAGTGCAGCCTAGATTCCAGGAGGAGAAAGCTCCAATAACATGTCTTCGAAAAATGTTACAGGGGCCAATAGATCAATTCCAATATCAAATTGTTTGCAGCAAGTGGTTTTATTTGCAGAGTTTGAAATCTATTACATCAAGCTATAAGAGATTAAAGGTAATTATTCCAAGATGTAAGTGTTGAGTTATTCATTGTTCAATAAACCCTTTGTAAATTCATATGGCGCGCACGTAGAGATCTTGTGGACAGAAGAATTTTCCACAAGTATTTGGCAAATATTGGAATGCTGAGGAAGGTTAGACTGTGAACTCATCAACAATTGTGTTTTGGGAGATTACTTCTGCCCTTGGAAAGCAATCCAGAGATAATCAATGATATGATAGAATTTTTTTTGTGAAAAGCACGCTTATTGCTGGGATCATTTATTTATGGAAACTTCATTGGAGAGTTTCAACTATGAATTCATTGTTGGTCAATACAACAAACTTTCACTAGTTGATTTAAGCAGGGGTATGAATGCATCCCGCCACAAACATTTTGACTGTGAGAACTTCAATGGATGCTACAGGAAATACTAATTGCGTGCAGCATATTAAAGAGAGAGTAATGACTTATAACCTAGATGATGGGTAAAGCTCAAGGATTATCATTCAGCTGATGTTTGAGTAATGAAATTTATCTCAAGACAGAGCTTTCGATGGCTAATACAGGCTTTCACAGCTGTCTTAAGCCACCAAAAACAAAGCTTTCGGTTGCTTACGGGCTTAGATTTTGGCTCTCCTATCCACGAAAAGCACAAAAGAGGACATAATGACATCTCCTGCACAGACCCGAGTCTTGTCATTCCAAAGAGGACGAGGATGGTTTCAAAGTGAAGATTTTAATTGACAAGATCTGTTTCGAGATGCTGTTTCAGATTGAAAGGCGCCAGCAGGTAAGAAGAGGAATCTTCTTGCCTATTTTGGGCAAAAGATGGCCTGTCAATTCCCTAGGTGGCAGTTTCAACCTTACTCATCTGCCTTTGATGGCCTTTTTCAACTGTCGAGGTCATGGGGACTATCAAGATGGAGGCAAAAATGTTTACTGCAAAAAAATGGCATTTTTACTGTGAATAGTCATCATTTTCAAATGACAATTCTGAGCAACTGATCAGTCATTTTGCAAAACGGTCGAAGGTTTTTGTTCCTAACATGCCATACCACAATAAAATATCTCTTTTTTCCTACATGTGTTTCATATTGAGAGAATCGAATCCCTCACTGAGCCCCATTGTTCGGATCCCAGAATCTGCCTGTTTAACACATGTTTTTGAAATGAAGTTATTGGGTAAATGAAAACGAATTTCAATAATATGAGGGAGGTTTTTTCTCAAAACGAGTCAATGAACAATAAAATCTCTCCATTTTCCTACAGGTTTCATAGATCGGGAGAATCAAATCCATCTCTGAGCCCCATTTTTCTGCAGTTTGGCCAAGTTAAAAAATTGATTTTTCCTGGTTTGTTAAGAAACGGTTTTCATCTTCTACCTTTAGGATTTCGAATCCAGCTTTGTAGGAGCTGGGGGAAGGTGTTGTAAAGGCTATAAAATCCTAGAGCTTGAGAGCAAGAGGGGAGCAGTCCTGAGGACTGTGATTCGACTTTGAGAATTTTCCAAACTCTTTGTAAACATATATTTTGAGTATATATCAGGATACGAGATTCTTTCACTATGTTTTGTAGATCTTCATTCTTCTATCTTTTCTGTGCTTGTGAGTGATGTTATAAATATTTATCCATGTTTATCTATGACAGATAAATGTCGTCTTGTCTCTTCATTGATATACTGGGCTCATAAGTGTTTCTTCCTTGTTATAACTGGCCATTCGCATATGGTCTGTGTATGTTTTTCTGCTAGTATAATAGGTATTCTTCATACATCCATTATATACGTAAATCATCTGGAAAATGTAGTAGAAAGCCTTGTTTGTCTGATTATATTCATGCGTGTCTGAATGATTGAGTTTCTGAGCAAGTTACTTGACTCGATTCATCCTTTATATTATTGAGCATTTAAGTTACCAGGCTCATTCCTTCACAGTCTGGGAAAGACTCCTAGAGTGATAACACTACCATTCAGAAAATTGGAAGTCCGGACAACCATTTTTTATATATTATAATTTATGTTATATCTTTGTTTAAAATAAATATGATTGTTAATGTGCTCCTGTTATTCTATATTTCATAAAACGCTTCTGAATTGGATTTTCGTTATGAACAATGTGTGTTGTTATTTTATATTTTAGATATCGTTTATGAAATGGATTTTGGTAATCAACAATGTGTGGACCTACTTTTGAATGGATTGAAAGTTGCTGAAGGAATCTCATTTCCAGAAAGAAATTTTTTGCATAATATCAACATCAATGAAGGATGTATCATTGTAAATGTTACCAAGTCTTTGAATGCAAGTCTTCCATTTCCCTACCGATCAGAAGGTGCAGATACATTGTCAGAGGCTGTTAGTGTTTATATTCAATGGCCTGTATCTGAGATCATTAACCAGATTAGGTCCGCTCTTCGTGAGAACGAGGTGAATGATATACTAGCTTCTTCTTCGATGAGTGTAGCACATATCATAACAACTGAGAATGAGGTGAATGATATATTATCTTCTACTTCGACGAGTGTAGCACATATCACAACAACCGAGAATAAATCTTATTTTATTATGAGAAAAGTTAAGTTGTTACATAAGTGTTCAGAAAGAAAGGATTGCATTTCCATAGGTTTTGTAACAAATGTGAGTGAGACTGATTTTGTTGGGGGAACATTTTTGGGTGACTTCTCCTTTGGTATTCTAGTCGATGAAGTGGTGTTTTCTTGTATGGCATGTTGTCCAGGGGTTAGCAGTGGATCTTTTGTTGTATGGCCAATTAAAAGAATCATCGATTTTAATACAAAAACATTGCTTTCTGTTCCAAGCGCTTTAAAAAATAATCAATCTGAATCTACTAGTTAATTTGATACATCAATGTTCTTTAAAGCCATAGTATGTTCCTCGGGGATTAGTGTCAACTATTTTTAAGGGATACATTGTACAATTCAAAGTATTAGATGCTAGTTAGTTTGTTATTTTAGTTCATAAAGTCTTCCGCAATTGCGAGGATTGAGGTGTATCTGAAGGCTCTATTATAAGATGGTCTGCAAACACTTTGCTTGACCTCGATAATGTTCCTTTGGATGTTATAGTTTTGGAATGTTTTTGAAGAATGTCCTTTACAGATGGTCCTTCCAGGTACTCCCCATTATGAATATACAGATTTTAAAGGTAATTGAACAAGGCCATACAATTCCGTAAATGAGCTAGCACATATCATAACAACTGAGAATGAGGTGAATGATATACCAGCTTCTACTTCGACGAGTGTAGCACATATCACAACAACTGAGAATAAATATTCTTTTACTATGAGAAAAGTTAAGTTGTTACATAAGTGTTTAGAAAGAAAGGATTGCATTTCCATAGGTTTTTTAACAAATGTGAGTGAGACTGATTTTGTTGGGGGAACATTGTTGGGTGACATATCCTTTGGTATTCTGGTAGATGAAGTGGTGTTTTCTTGTATGGCATGTTGTCCAGGGGTGAGCAGTGGATATACCAGCTTCTTCTAAAATTTCTGAATGAAATTCAAGATCAGTACCTTACAGGCCTGCAATAAATCAGGGAGCACACCTTTCAAACATTGGCACCGAACATTGTTGCTCAAATTTTTGTATATAAAACATTTCACTTCGATCAATAGTTGAATGTGATAAGAAATTTGATAGTTGAATGTTATAAATTCTATGGGATCAAATGCTCCTGTGGCCAAAGAAGGTGATGACATAAAAAGAAGCTTGTTTACAATGAGATTAGACACAATAGACGTCGGTCAAAATGCATGGTATAAATGCCATCAGATAAAAAAGAGCACTTCAGGTAAGGCGATTGGTGATATTTATCAGGTGTCAGATGCTAGTACTGTCATATTGGAACCGTCATGTTAAACTGTCACGTTTTTTTACAAAACTTATTTTTGATGGGAACTTTATTCTCTAAAATGTCATTAATTTTTGTGGGTTACTCTTAACAGAATTTGGGTTTACATTTTACAGCTAACCTTTCTAATTTCTTTTAATTTTTGTTTCCATGATCATTAATTTGTTTGATAAGTTAACATAAACAACTTGGCATTAAAATAGAAAATTCTAAATTCTTAACTTGACACGTAACCATTGGACCTTTCCATGCATATCATATCTGGAAATAAATGTACACATTTTAAATATTTTCAGCCATGAGCATTTGCTATATAGTTAAAAAAATTATTTTCTATGTAAATGTGAAATTTTAATCAATTTTAAAATATATATTAATAAAAAATTTACTATAGACATGTAATTATTTTATCTGCTGAAGGGAAAAATTCAAACTAGACCGTTTTTGGACGGGGAATATATATACTTAAAAAATGCTTAGATAGACAACAACAATGGGTTGTTGGTGCAGAAGAAAATATGACGATCGATGTAAATAACATCATATGGGCATGGTCACCAAGAAGGGCCCTGCAATAGAAAAAAATAGAATAAATGAGAAGGGCCTTGCAGCAGTCAAGGCACAACGAGAAAATATGGGAAATAGTGTCCAGAGTGGTGGATGTTCTCAAGGGTTGATAGTAGACAAAATTGGTTTCTAAATTTCTCTATGTGGCAGTTTTAAGCAACAAAATTGTTGTTTTTCTAAATTTCCACTTGGTCAACAAAAAGTTGTATTTTCTCATTTTCATTAAAGTTTTATAAAAGGAACAATACAACTTATATCCATTGGGATTGATAATGGATGGTTATTTGTTACAAAATTGGATTTGTTATAAGTGTCGTAATTTGCGCACTAATGGTCGTTAAGTGTTGTAATTGTCCTTAAGAATAATTGGCCCTTAGAAGTGGTTTATACGTTGCACATAAAATCAAGAAATTATCCTCAGAGTAACTACCTAAATACTAAAATATGATCCACTATACTCAAATTGCCAAATTCAGCGGTGCTTATAGGAAAAAATATTATATACGAGCCAATATTCTATGCGAGCTAACTATATTTCTAATACTGAATGTGCCAAATCAAATATGCCACGTGTCACAATATGATCATTCCGCGTGTCACTCCGGGATATTAGATATCAACACTTTAAAAAAAAAATTATAGACGTTTTTCTTCAAATACTATGCTGGCAAGTGGAAGTATTCTCAGAGAAAGAGCAGCTGCTCTTTCCCAAAGGTGTTCTATTGTTACGATTACCTCGTAAATGAAGGGTCTGCTGACCCTTCTTATTCCAAATATTCTTTTCATAATATTTTGACACTGCAAGAAGGGTTGTTTGATCCTTCTTGTGTTCTCTATTATGGATATAGCCAAATTGTTGGATAAAGGTTTTCACAATTAACTATGAAAAGAAGGGGCGGCTGATCCTTCTTGTCGGAAAATGGAAGTTAGGAGAAACTTCCAAGGTGTTCTATTTTTAAAATTGCCTTGTAATTGAAAGGTTGGCCGACCCTTCGTATTCCCAATATTAATTTCATAATAGTTCGACACTGCAAGAAGGGTCGCTCGACCCTGCTTATTCCAAATATTCTTTTCATAATAATTTCCCACTGTAAAAAGGGTCAATTGATCCTTCTTGTGTATTCCATTATGGATATAGCTAAATTGCTGAATAAATGTTTTCACAATTCACTATGAAAAGAAGGGGCGGACGATCCTTCTTGTCGGAAAACAAAAGTCGGGACAAACGACTTTTATATGTTATAACTTAGCCGATTGCAGAATCTTGGTTTTCAGCTTTAATATATTTTCATTCTGCAACCTACAACCCACAATTGTGGATTGAGGATTGCGGAAAGAATGTATATATTTATGAAATAAAACCCCGCAACCCTTCTTTTCCTTCGGGCATGTTTATGTTTTAACTGTTGATTTGTCTTGATCCTATAGATGAGATTACACCGGGTGATTAAAATGAAGTTTAGCTTTCCTGTTTAGCTTTTTGGTGTTAGCACTAGTGTTGTCCTGGATTAAACTAGGAGGCTCAATTTATAAAAAGAACGGAGAAAGCCTCGGTGGTCTGAGCAAAATAGAATCATCTGGGTAGGTATTGATGGCCTCAAGGGTGAACTGATCAAATCCCAAGCCCGAAACTTTGGAAGGAGAATTAAATTGTTGAGTTCCTCCTACAGTTACATATCTACGCAAATAAATGGTCTAGATCGGCAGTGGTGAAGATCTACAGTCATGAGCACACTTTGCGCAAAAAGGGTGAGGTGTTCTAGACGGAGGCGGGAGGTTTAGCCCACAAGCATCTTAAGTAGCAGATCAACAGCCAATGGAGTAGATCAACTGTTGGGAACTACTTCTCCGATACGTCATGCATGGAGCAAACAAACTTTCGTATCCATGAATTTTTGGTAGAGGCCCACGGGTGTTGGTCACCCTATATGTCAATTAATTAAAGTTAACACATAGGATGGTCAATATAAATTCTCAAACCCAGGGAGGTCTTTTATTTCAAAGGAAATAAGCACAATCTATGCATAAAAAGATCAAGCACTTGATTTACTAAATGTAGATAATAACCCTACCTATCTACTCAAGCAACTCATTCCATAAAGAAAACTAATTTAATTCATACATCTAAGAATCCAAAGTGCAACAATCTTCCTACAGAAATTAACCTAGTAGTTTAATGATCTAATAATGAAATTGAACTAGATTACTTTTGCAAGAAGTTAAATCCTATAATTATCAAACTACAGTATTCAATCTTTACCAAAATGATCTATCTAGTGCCTACTGTAACTCTACCATTATCTGTCTAATCTATGAATGCAATTGAAGATACAACAGCAACTAGAATTAAAACACAAGCTTGAACTCTAAACTGATAATCATTGGAAGTCCTGGAAAGCATAAACGACTGAAAGATATTGGAACTGAGCTTGGTTGTTACATCTAATTAAAACACACATGCAATTAAATATATTATCCTACACAGTCGACTGTCACACCAATCTGCTATAGTTATTCAAGATGCAATTATGAACTACCAAAAGGAAAGCTAATTCTCTGCTGCAGCTACCAATAACATCTGCAATAATTCCACACCACACAACAGAAGTAAAGCTAAACTACTCTACCTACTTAAACCGGATATCTCTATGAGAAGGCGGGCCCTGGCCTTCTAACAGAGACGCTGAGAATCAGAACAAATTAAGACACAGAAATGAAGAACTCTACTCTCATATTAATGATGGGAAATCGTCAGTCTCAGTGCTCTGTTACAGCTTATACCAAATGGTAATTGTCCAACCCCAGGCTACGAGAGCCTTCTGGAATTTATAAAAGGAAAATACAGTTTTAGATCCACTATAATTGTGCAGCAATGAAGATCTATGATCTTCATGCTGCGGAGTTACAGCTAACTGATACAGTTGTATTAAACAAGGCTATTAATCATGAAGGATGTTGTTGCTCTAATAATTAATGGATCAATAGACTCAGCAACTGGAATGCAACCTGTCTGTCACAGCTAGGTTCTGTTTCAGTGGAATCTATTATAGTGAGGATCTGTTACAACTCACATGGAGGATGCGCTGTACCTTGGAATATGAGGAGCTAGTGCTTTGAAGAGTAACAACTAGCGCCACTTGGCTGATACACCTGCGCTTTAGACCTTGGCTAAATGAAATCACACAGATCAACATAAACCAAGGACTAAGATCCATAATCTTTAAAAATTTTATGCATAAAATAAATAAAGCAATAACAAATTATACATGTCAATATTATTGATTGATCTGGAGAAAGACATGGATATAGCTTATAAAAGTAGGATGAAATCAGGGCAAAATGATGTATTAAGGATGGCCAAAAAGGGGCATTTCCTAGACCCAACACCTCCCCCCAACTATCTGATTGCATGTCCTCATGCAACAACCTCTCCTAGTCCGAATCTGAGTCTAAGTTTAATCTGTGGAGATTTCTAAGATTATAGGCAAGTTCTGGTGTCTCCCCTAGAGGCACAAACCCATAGTAGGATATCCAATGCTCCCACCACAGCTCTTCTTCTTCTAATGTCAAAGCATAGCTATTTTTGTAAGGACTGACAGGAAACCATATGAGAGGGAATTTGAGTCTTAAGCCAATCCACCAAGACCCACATCTTTTCATTCACTGCACATATCTAGGAATCCTTGTCAAAGATTGCCTAAAATTTTCAAAGCCATATGGATCCATTTCCTTCAGAGATGAGGAAGAGTACAGCCATCTGTATTCACTACCTTCCAGGGCATCCTACTGTATATTAAGAATCATTGGGACACATGTGGTAAGGATTTTATCTCGCTGGCTCTCAAAGTATCAGGCAATTGAAGGAACCCTGGGAGATTTAGCATGATTTTCTATGAAAGCTTGTGGATCCTGAGGTTCCCCCCCTAATCCAGAGAGTAGAATTCTCCTCATTCCTGAGGATGGTTTGGAAAGCATCTCTCCATCTTACATGGTTAATGACAAAAGAGGCAAATGCCCTCAGCTGAACATCCCCTAGAGAAGGTAAAGGATTAGATGGAAAGTCAATATAACAAGCCCTCTCATGTAAATACAATTCACATAACAAATGTTAATCCTCAAAATCACTCTTCAGAAAAGTCCCCAAAAACTAAGTAGTTGTTTCCAAATCAAATGATCTCCCTTCCTTAAGAGCCCTTAATTGAATTAAAGTTGTCTGCTCATGGAGAAAGACAGGGTAAGAGGGGGATGGAGCCCTGCAACTCAACAATTCTATGGAAAGAGTGTACATTTTGTCCTTTTCTTGTTGCAGGGACTTAAGTTTCTTCAATCCTTCCAATTTTTCTTTAAGTTTCTCCCACCGGAGTTTCTGGAAAAATAACTCGTCAACCCACTTTTCTCTCAGCCCTTTAATGACATTCCTATGTTCTTGGAGAGAGATCATACCTGTCCTCAACTGATCAATCCACTTGAGCCATTTATCCAACTCAAGGTTTAACCAGAGAATATTCTTATCCAGCCATTGAAATCTTCTGTCTTCTACCTCTTTTTCATCATCAGAGTCAAGATAGATGACTTCCTTATTTTGATTTGGCACTGTAACAACTTCATCCTCTATTGGAGTGGCCGTGGTCTATGCTTGTCGTGTAGTCTCAGCCATGGATTTTGGGGATGCTGGTTCTTGTGTGATAGCATCCTTTATTTCTATATCAACCTCATCCCCCTCAGTCTGTGTCACAGTCTCAACCAATATTCTTAGGATTACTGCTTCTTGTGTGACAGCATCCTCCTTCTCCATTTCAATCTCAGCCATCTAAGTTTGTGTTGTAGCTGTAGCAAATGATTTTAGAAACACTAGTTCTTGTGTGATAGTGTTTTCTTCTTGGTCCTTGATATCAAATGTTGCTGTCTGAGTCGCAGCCTCACTAAATATTTTCAAGGGTGTTGGTTCTTATGTAACAGTCCCTTGTTCTTCAATTTTTTTGAACTGTTGAGATTGTTTCTAGGTTGTATCAAGTTTCTTTGGCTGACGAGACTAGTCCTGAAGAAGCTCGGTGTCCCCTAATGGCTGGGACTATACTGTTTCATCTCCTAAATTTGAATCAAGGATTTCTTCAATTCTTGGCTCACCTTCCCCCATCAATTCGGTTTCTGGTGTTCCTTCTTCCACCTCCTCTATCTATATATGCTTTTGTGATGCAAGTCCCAACACAAGAACTCTGTGTCCTACTGCAAAAAATATATCTCCACACTCTAGACAAACAGTCTCCCCATACTTCTCATTTTCAAATGCAAAAGATGGATTTTCTAATAAGTTTGCAGCATTTGCTAATGTGTTCAAATTTTTCTTTGCTTGTTTTCCAACTACTCCCTTCCATCTTTCCAGCTCATTTCGCAATATCTGCACCTCCTCTTTTAATAATTCATTTTCAAGCAGGAGATTTTCGATTTGAGGTTCTTCTCTGGAAGGTTCCTGCATAGCAGCAGATGACTTGGGGTTCAAAATGGGAATCTCTATATCTACCCCTGTTGCAGGTGCTTTCTCTAACACAGGTGACTCCCTATTCTCTCTGACCACTCCTGCTATCTCTGCTAAGGGTGCTTCAATATTAACCCCAATTGCATCCACTGTCTCAGCTTCCTCTGTTGTCTCTGCTACCTCTGCTGCTATTGCAGCTGCTGCTGTCACAGCTACTTATGCTGCTGCTACTGATCAAGTCCTTCTTTTCCTCACCATTCCAATTGGGTGTTCCTCATTTCTTACTGCTACTGACACTTTGATAGATCTGACCCTTCTTTTCTTTGTTGCAGAAGGTGTTTGACCCCTATTTCCTGATCCTACTCTTCGTTTCTTTGACACAGGGGTTTTTACCTCGATCTTTTCTTCTTCAATAATGGTACCCCCTTATCTTCAGAGAGGACACAACCTCCAGAATTTCCATAGTTCCTTCTTCTACTTTTCTTGTCTGCTATCCTTCCTCCTGAATTCCTATTTCTGCAACTGCATCTTCTACTGTCGCAGCTTCAACAGTTGCTCCTGTTTCAGCTTCTTATATTTGAGTATCTTCTTCTACATTTATAGCTTCTAATTTTTCTGCCTCCTGCTCCATGGTTCCCATCACAATTTCCTCAGCAACAGGGTTTTTTGTTGATGTTGCTTCTCCCTTGTTTACTTCCTCTTCATCACTAGTTTGGTTTTCTAATGCTCCAGCCTCCCCCCAACTGGATTTGAGGAGCACCGATCCTCACTATCTGCACCAACACCCTCCATTTCTAATATAGGTTGTATGATTGGCCTATCTCCAGCCAGAAATTGTTCCTAGGTTAAATTACAATTTGTAATGGCTCTTAAGACTAGTAATTTAAGTAGGCCATGATTAGTAAGGGAGGAAACTGGGTGTTGGGCGGTTCTTGCATATCCAGCCATAGTTTGTAGGGCTTTAAGCAGATAAAATGGTATATTCACCAAATTGCCATGGTGTAAATGAGACAATAAGGGAAGTTCAGAGAAGGAAACAATTTGGTACCTACCTCCACAAGAGATGTATCTTTTCACAAAGATTGCCACTTAATTCCAGGGTGGTGGTAAAGATGCCAGTTCCATCCCACGGTGCTTTGGAATAACCTCCTCTCCAACTGCCAAAAATTCCCTCACCGCATTTGCATTATGTGCCTTCCGTCCAAATAACTTCTTCCCAACCAGGGGTAAGCCAGTAACTTCAGATATGATTTCTTTTCTAACATCCACATGTAGTCCCCTTACCTCAGAGTGAGTATCAATCAGGTTGAGGGAAAATTGCAAAGCGGTTTCTATGTGGAAACCATTCAACTATTCAAAGTATGCCATCCAACCTACTGCTGTAAAAATATTAAGAACTTCTACATTGGCACGTAAAGCTTCTATATTTACTGGCTCACGTCAGACTGGGTTTCCCATTTTAATCCCTCTTCCAAGTTCAGAATGACCGCAGCAATTTCCAGTCTAGTTGTGGAAGTTGAAGCTTTACAAACATGCAAAGGGTTGTTGGGGTTCAAAAATCAGGTTTTAGGAAAGTCTGCGCCAGTATGAACATTCTGTTGAAATGATGAAGTTGGCAGAATTGGAGTAATAGGTGCAAATCGGGTAAGGTGATGGAAAATAAATACAACCATGAACTTGACATAGTCCCTAGAGGTTAATTCGTATGGGTTAGTTAATCGAGGGTTGCGACAGTACATAATCGTTATTACTGTATTTAATTTTCTGCCAAATCATGTAAAAGATGCGATCCGTACCTTTGTGTTTATGAGTTTGAGCCATGGATTAATCATTATAGCCAACCGTTGTCCTTGCGGGTATGAATGCACATGTGCTGAAGTGATGTGGCCACTGCCACCTCGATGGACAGCTACTCAAGGCACCCAAAATTTTCCTTTGTGGAAAACCATGATTGGATCTTATGGAGCGAGTGACAAAACTGACACCTATCACATCATTATTGGCATCATCAATCAGAGAGCAGACAAACTAGTGGAGTCACAACTACTAGACTTAGCAAAATAAGTGAAAAATGGTGGAGTCACAACTGTACGGAAGGAGTGGAAATGAAGTGGAAAGAATGGAGTCGCAGCTGCTGGATTTAGCAAATTAAGCGAAAATGGCGGAGTCGCAGCTGCTGGATTTGGTGGATTGATAAAAAATAGCGGAGTCGCAGCTGCTAGGTTTAGAGGAATGGGTAAAGGTAGCGGAGTCACAGCTGGTGGAAAGGGGTAAAAATGAAATGAAAATAGCGGAGTAGCAGCTGCCAAACCTAAAAAGGTGAGCAGAAATAGCAGAGTCGCAGCTGCGGAATTTGGCAGAATGGGCAAAAGTGGCAGAGTCACAGCTACAAAAATAGGAAGAATGAGCAAGTCAAGGAGTTGCAGCTGTGTCAGAATGAAGTAACAAGCAATTTTTCAGCTGACTACTGAAAGATAACGAATCATCCATCTTTTTAAAAAGAGCTTTATTAGATCAGGAACAAATGTGGGGTTGTTAGTTTTTCAGAATTTACTTCAATCTTATCTAGGATCTTAACTGAGAGAATAACATGTACAACATATCTAAAGCATATCATTCATGGACACAATAATGCAATCACACAAGAGACACAGAGTTTACTTGGGGAAAACCATAAAGGTGAAAAACCCCAATAACTTCCTCAGAGATAGATAGAGAAATGATACAACCCGAGTACAAGAGATAGTCTTCTCCTAGCAGCAGAGCCTCCTCCTCACAAGTGCGCTACTTTCCGAATGAGAGAAGTGTGAGTAATGAGTGATCAAATAGAGTGTCTCCCGCACTCTATTTATACTTGACTTGACTTGCCTAATAACCTTTACTAGGTCAGCCTTAACTTAACCACATAACATAATGTTGACTGGGCCGACACCCAATAGGGTGGTCTAATAACCCTTTGAACCACATGGCCGACCCCCAATAGGGTGGTCTAATAACCCTTTGACCCACATGACTTATACAGGGCCGACCCCAACAAGGTAGTCTAATAACCCATCAAGTATAAGTTATGACACTTACAATATAAATGATGACACTTTCGTATAAAGGAATAATACCATCTCTATAGGAGTACAATATACATATATGAATTACATTCCGAAGTTACATATACATCAACACTCCCTCTTAACTAGGAAGGTATTTCTCGACACAGGTCTTCTAGCACAAGTCTTCTTCTCTAGATCATCGTCACTGGATAATCGTCATTGATTCATTGTCACTATCATTTCTACTGCTATCTCAATAATCTCTGAATCTACTCGTCATAGGAAGTTCTACAGAGCCAGTCCTTTTTCATACTAGATGTAGGCCCAACACCTATAGGTCTTCATCATCACTAGTCATACTATGGAATCCTCAGGACTCATCATGTGCATCTACAAAACCTCGTAAGATCATCCCAGGTCTTTTACGAGCACATAGATCAACCTATCGAATCTCCCAGGATCTTTTACATGCCACTACACAACCTGTCCATGACCACAGAGTACCTGATACTCACTATACATCCAAATGATGTATATCATCACATGATCAACCTGATCATCATCATCATCTCTGCGAGCAAGCCATCAAGTAGGTACACCTCAATATTGATTACACTGCCTCTGCAAAACCTGCAAGATCTCTCAGGAGTGATTACACTGCCTCGAAAAAACCTACAAGAGCATCTCAGGACTAATTATATGCCTCTAAAAAACCTGTGTACCAAACTGTCACATCAATGTCTTCAGATCACAACAAAGTCCACGGAGCACAACCCATATGCACAAACATAGCACTTACACTCACCAACATGGGAGGACCAACCTACTACCATCTAGGAAAGACTCATAGCACTTACATCAACGACCATGAGAGGACCAACCTACTATCATGTCGGAATGGCTTCAACACTTATATCTCACCATAGGAGGACTAACCTACCACTATGTGAGAATGGCCCAGTACTTACATCTCACCATGGCAGGACTAACCTTCCACCATGTGAGAATGGCCCAGCCCTTACATCTTACCATGGGAGGACCAACCTACCACCATGTAAGAATGGCTCAGCCCTTACATCCTGCCATGGGAGGACTAACCTACCACCATGCAAGAATGGCTCGGCCCTTACATCCTGCCATGGGAGGACTAACCTGCCACCATGCAAGAATGGCCCAGTGTGCATCTGTGTCTCTGGACTTCATCACTTCCCTCTGGAAGGCATCTCGATCTGAAGTACACCAAGTCTCCCTCTGAAGTATTCAAAATTCACTCTGGCAAGCGGCTTGGTCAACACATCGGCTATCTGCTTGTCGGTCACAACATACAGGAGCTTCACAGCTCCTCTCTACACCATATCCCTGATATAGTGGAACTTGATCTCAATGTGCTTTGACTTGTCATGGAACACTGGGTTCTTTGACAACTTCACACAACTCTGGTTGTCGCAATATATACAAGTAGCACTCAACTGGAGATCAAACAAATCAGACAGTAGCTTCCTAAGCCATACTACCTCACAACTAGCTGAACAAGCTGTGACATTCTCTGCTTCAGCTATACTCAGTGCCACACAGGACTGCTTCCTGCTAAACCAAGAGATCACACCTGACCCCATACTGAAGTAGCACCCTGAAGTGCTCTTCCGATCAATGGCACTGCCTGCCCAATCCAAATCAACATAACCCTCCAGGTTAAACTTTTGATTTGTCTTATACTTGAGCCCATAATCCACTGTACCCTTCAGGTACCTCAGAACATGCTTTGCAGCTATTAGGTGAACATGTCTTGGATCTGTCAAGTACTGGCTCAAGGTGTTCACCACAAAGAAAATGTCTGTTCTTGTATTCATCAGGTACATCAAGGACCCAATCATCTAATGATACATCGTGACATTAACTGGATCAGATGAAGCATCACACAGAAGCTTCAGGTTCGATGCCATAGGTGTGGCCATGGCCTTGCAGTCCATCATCCCGAACCTCTTCAGGATTTCTACTACATACTTCCCTTGTCAAGGAAGATTCCATCAGCACTCTGCCACACCTCCATGCCTAGAAAGTAGTGCATCATCCCCAAGTCCTTCATCTTGAACTCGGTAGCAAGCTTCTGCTGCATGTCGGCAATCAATCTATCCTCACCTGTAAAAAACAGGTTATCTGCATACAAAAGTAGTATCACTGGATTTCCTTCCTCAACCTTGTAGTAAAGGTTGGAATCCAATTTACTCTTGGTAAAGCCCAAACTAGATAGGAAACTGTCCATCCTACCATACAATGTTCTAGGAGCTTGTTTTAATCCATACAAGGCTTTCTTCAATCTGCACACATATGACTCCCTATCATGTGTTTCAAAACTGAGTGGTTGTTCCACATACACTTCCTCTTCAAGTACACCATTCAAGAAAGCTGTCTTGAAATGCATCTGGTGTATCTTCCATTTCATCACTGCATCCAGAGCAAGTACGGATCTAATGGAAGTGTATCTGGCTACAGGAGCAAAAGTCTCTATGCTGCCACCTGCAACATGCTTGATCTTATAGATCCATTTGGAAGCCACGATATAATTCCCTTCAAGTCTTGGGATCGCATCCCAAATAACATTCTTCATGATCGAATGGTACTCCTCGATCATGGCATTCTTCCCGAATCCTAGGAACTTCAACATCTTCAATAGATAACTTTGTTGCTAGAACAAACGTTGTAGTCCTTTTGTAGGTGATGGTATACGATCTTTCCTACAAAACAAGTTAAATTGCATGATTAGAAACATCTCATAGTTTTCAGAACAAGTTATTACTCATAAAGAAATATGTCATACAATCATGCAATTAATTTAGCCAATGCTTCAATACAACATTTATCATATCCCGTGACTTTCTAGATGCCTTCCAATCTCTACCAGAACATTGTTAAGAGTGTGCATAACTCCCAACATGTTAGCAAAGAGGTTTCATTCTAGATAAGTAGCAATGGAATGTTGTATAGTGCCATTGGCCACTTACCCATTATATGCATATTAGTAGTATGTTGTTCATTAATACAATTATTCTAATATGCCAAAATACATAGCCTAATTCTAGGAACATCAGTATACACATCATTGAACAGTATTATTTAAACAATCAACTATGCAAGAAATGATAATTCAAATACTTATCTTTGTTTGTTTGTTGGGTTGACTCCTTCTTAGTCTTTACTTCCTTTCTGCAACTCCATTCTGATGTGTATTGTGAGAAGTGGTCAACTCCCTCTGAATATCTACATCCTTCCATAAACTACTGGAGTGTGCTCCCTCTTGATCTTTGCTTCCTGGATTACCTATCCTTGAATTTATATTCATCCTCAATCCCTATGCATGCTTATTAGTATCATTATTGTGTTATCCTCGAAATCTCATACATAATCATTAATTCATTAGTATATTTTAAATACTATCAAAACACAATAATATTAAGCATGTATAGTCATGATAATTTCAAACAAAGATAATAAACATTAGTATTCAAGGTTTTAGGGAAGTCTTCTTTTACTTATGCATATTCTTATTTGATCATAGGACTCTTCTGGTTAGTTAAATCATCAATCAAGATAAGAGACATAAAATGCATAAACCCTTGATTACTTACATTTCTAACTTTATGAATAAACATAACCAATCATACCCAGTATACTTATATAAGAGATCCTAACACAAGGTAGGATTCTAACTTGATATAGGAAAAACATACCTGGATTGGTATGTTAGCTAGTTATGTCTAACATACCCACATGATGTCTTCTTGTTCTCTTCAATGACTTGTGCTAGTAACCTACATATCTCATAGGTTAACTATTATAGAACCAAGTTATACATACCTCGTAAATAGATATTCTAGGTGATCCATGACAATGGATGAATCTTTGTCTTCATGTCATCATGATCATATGTTCTTGAACTAGAACATGATTTGTCTTTCTTGGTGTAGCTTTCATGTTAGTGGATAACATAAACCTCATACAACACCATAATGCATTAGTACAATCATAAGTGTCAACACCCTAATTAATGAATATCTTCTATCATGCATTCATAAGATTAAAAAAGGTGATACGACAAGTCTAAATTTAATCAAGATTGTACTAACCGTAATAACATGAAGACAAACATACCATAAAATTAATCATGAACAAATATCGAAACATACCTGGATGAGTCATACCTGTTGAGATTGCTTTTAATATTCTTATGTAAGGCCTTAGTTTCATCTCCCTCTGAAACAGGAACTTCTTCACTTCTGCAGGTGACCAATCCATTCTCTTCTAGGACTAACCCAATCCACTTCATTTGCAGGAACTGGATCTCTAGCTGGATTAGGGTTTGTCAGAGAAACCCTAAAAATTCAAACCTTGAATTTCAAACTTACGGAAGGATAGAAATATGCACCTTGATGAGCTAATCAAGCTAGTATACTCATAATTTGAAAACTGCAAAGTTTCACCCCTCAAATTTGCCTTTGAAACTTCTGGATTTACTGGACATGACCCCAAACTAGGGTCTGATCAAGCCCGGCCTTCTGCCCAACCAAAAATTCTGATCTTGGTATCTAAATTTTGATTTTGATGAGTAGCATTCAGCGATGGTCTCCGATTGCAAAAATTCCAACTTTCTCCGAAACCCTAAATTCTGGAAGCCATGAATAAAGGTGATAAAAAATAATTATGTTTTGACATAAATATGTACCTAATTGTTTCTAGTGTAACTCTGATTTTTTTTATTCACAGGGTCTAAAAACGTTTCTTGTGGTAGCCCAACCTGTCATCTTTCCAACCCCATAGGTCTGACCTCAAATGGATTCTCTGAGAGAGAGTTATTCCAAGTGTCGCAACGTGACCTGTTTATGGGATAAAAAAGGAGAGAGAACTTGTACAGCGTGCCACATGTCACTGGTTCAATTTCGGCCACTAAAAAAGTTACTTGAGAATTTTCAGTCCGTGCACTACCTATCAATTTTTATGAAATTTCATTTGTAGCTTCCTAGCCCAAGTTATGACCTTTTTTCCAAGGTCACCTGTTTTTGATTGAGATCTGGAAGAGGAAGAAACCCTATATTGTGCATATCATAAAACACAAAGTACAACGAATTAGAAGTTTTCCTTTGGACACAAGGTGCATGGGGATCTTATATTCTAATTGTAAACATTTCAGATCCGAACAATTCGCCAAAAGAGATTTATAGCGAAAGTTCTACGATGATTGGTTTTTTCTATATCAAGCCCTAGCATCGCAAGTGCAACAAGTGTCATACATGCCATACCATTCCTTCTTTCAGGCTAGCTCTGATACCATGTTAGTTTTTCAGAATTTACTTCAATCTGATCTAGGATCTTAATTGAGAGAATAACATGTACAGCATATCTACATCATATCAATCATGGACACAATAATGTAAGCACACAAGACACACAGAGTTTACTTGGGGAAAACCATAAAGGTGAAAAACCCCAATAACTTCCTCAGAGATAGATAGAGCAATGATACAACCCGAGTACAAGAGATATTCTTCTCCTAGCAGTAGAGCCTCCTCCTCACAAGTGCGCTACTTTCCGAATGAGAGAAGTGTGAGTAATGAGTGATCAAATAGAGTTCCTCCCGCACTCTATTTATACTTGACTTGACTTGCCTAATAACCTTTACTGGGTCGGCCTTAACTTGACCACATAACATAATGCTGACTAGGCTGACACCCAATAGGGTGGTCTAATAATCCTTTGACCCACCTGACTTATACAAGGCCGACCCCAACAAGGTAGTCTAATAACCCATCAAGTATAAGTTACAACACTTACAATATAAATGACGACACTTCCGTATAGAGGAATAATACCATCTCTATAGGAGTACAATATACATATATGAAATACATTCCGAAGTTACATAAACATCAACAGGGGTGTCTGTAATCGTCTGGCCCAGTCACGACTACTATTCTTCCAATTAGTTCCTACACACAGTTCTTCAAAACAAACCGATCAAGTGCAAAAAAAAAAAAAAAAAAAGATAAAATACAGAATGAAAGAAAATACAATTATTTATGTACAAAATAGGTATGGAAATTGCAGCTTTTAGGAATTCACAGGGTTTGAGAAAGATCCCTGCCCTGGTTTTAACTGATACTCTGGATCACCTGCAACCTACGAAACGAAATCTTCCCTTGAGATCGGCTTGTGATACAGTCGTAGCCGATGACCATTTGTGAATAATGGTACTTTGTTTTCATCAATGGTGATCAACTAGACTGTTCCATTATCAAATACCCGATCAATCTGATAGGGTCCCAACCAACGGGTGCATAATTTACCTTTAAAGTTCCTCTTAAACCATGACTCATACAATAGGGCCCAGTCCCCCTCTTGGAAGAATTTCTTCTTTATAAATCGATCATGCCACTTAGAGCGTTGTTGTTGGATTAAAGCTGTGCAATGTACTGCAGCTGTGCACTTCTCATCCAATTCATTAAGTTGATTCAGTCGGTCCCTCTGTGCCTCTGATAAATCTAGGTTTGCTTCCACAGCTGTTTTCAAGGTTCTAATTTCAAGTTCTATTGGAAAAACAACGTTCTTACCATACACTAACTCATATGGGGAAAAATTAGTGGTGTTACGCCACGTAGTACGATAGGCCCATAGTGCCTCTGGAATCCTTTCAGCCCAATCTTTACGATGGCTCTTCACTGTTTTTGTCAGAATAGCCTCAATAACCTTGTTTGTGCTTTCCACTTGGCCATTGGCCTGTGGATGATATGGCAAGGTTATTCTGTGCTGAATATGAAATTTCTTTAACAGGGTTTCTAGCTTGTGAGACACAAACTATGGTCCACCGTCTGTAATGATTTCCTTATGTACTCCGAACCAAGTAAAAATATCTTCATATAGGAAATCAATCACAGCCTGATCATTGTCCTTTACCAAGGCTACAACTTCTACCCATTTTTTCATGTAATCTGTGCAAACCAAGATGTGAACTTTCTGCTTTGAGGGAGGGTTGATAGGCCATACAAAATCTAGAGCCCACCTATCAAATGGTTCAACCACAAGTTGTGGCTGCAAAGGCATCTCATCTAATCTGTTGGGTTGGCCCATCCTTTGGCAGCTATCACATGCCTGAACATACTTCTTCACATCCCTGAACAATGTAGTCTAGAAATAGCCCATTCTCAAAACTTTATGACCTATCCTTTTGTCATCAAAATGTCCCCCTCAAGGCTCATCATGGCAAGCTTTAAGAATGCTAAATATTTCATCTTCTCTAACACATCTTTTGATCTCTAAATCAAGCCCTGTGTAGAAAAGATGGCCATCAATTCAACAGTACCTAGCACTCTGTTGTATGATCTTCCTTTTTTCTCTCTTTGACAGATGTGCTGGAAGCTTACCTGCAACGAAAAGTTAGCAATATCTACATACCATGGGGAATGAGCTGATACTGCAAACAAATGTTCATCAGGGAAGGAATATTCGACTGGTAAATTGTTATCACTGTTAGTAAGTCGAGATAAAAAATCTGCAACAACATTTTCCTTTCCTGGTCTATCAATAATTGTGATATCAAATTCCTGTAACAGTAACAGCCATCTAGTAACTTTAGCATTTGTGATTGGTTTATTCATTAAATACTTGATAGTAGAATGATCAGTGTGCACAAAAGCAGAATATCCAGTAATATAATGTCTAAATTTGTTGATGGCATAAACAATGGCAAGAAATTCTTTTTCTGTGACAGTATAATTTAGTTCAGCAGGAGACAAATTTTTACTAATGTAGTAAATAGCATAAGGAGCACTACCTTCCTGCTATCCCAAAACTGCTCCAATGGCAGTATCTGAAGCATCTGAAGAAATGTGAAAAGGTAGAGCCCAACTGGGCCCTCGTAAGATGGGTGTTGTAGACAACCTTCTCTTTAGCTCAGTAAACGCTGTTTGGCATGCATCATTCCAGACAAACTGTGCATCCTTCATTAATAGAGTGAACAAATGAGAAGCTAGTTTGGAAAAATTTTCTATAAACCTTCTGTAATAGCCAGCATGCCCCAAGAAGCTACGTACATCCTTTTGTGTTCCAGGAGTTGGTATATTTTCAATTACCTTGATTTTGGATGGATATACCTGGATACCATCAGAAGAGATGAAGTGCCCCAACATTATGCCTTCACTCATCATCATGTGGCACTTTTCAGTGCTTAAAGAGAGTTGGCTTTGTTCACAGTGTTTCAAGATCTTTTCTAAATTTTTCAGTGCTTCTTCATAACTATCACCATATGGAGTAAAGTCATCCATAAAAATTTCCATGCAATCATTCACCATTAACGAAAAGATTCCAATCACTACTCTCTGAAATGTAGCTGGTGCGTTGCACAACCCAAAAGGAAGTACTCGGTAGGAAAAAGTTCCCTAGGGGTAGGTGAAAGTGGTTTTGTCTTTATCTTCTGGAGCAATCTGGATTTGGTTATAGCCACTAAAGCCATCCAGAAAGGAGAAATACTTTTTCCCACACAAGGTATCAAGGACCTGATCGATGAAAGGTAAGGGGAAATGATTCTTCTGCGTTGCTTTGTTAAATTCTCTGTAATCCACGTAGACCCTCCATTTCCCATTCTTCTTTGGCACAATCACAAGTGGAGAAACACACTCACTGTCTGAAAATGGGTGTATGAATCCTACTTCCAAAAGTTTTTGGATTTCTTCTTTCACTATGTCTCTTAGGTTCGGGTTCATCCTTCGTTGTAGTTGACATACAGGGCTGGAGTCGCTCTTAATATAAATATGATGGGTGCACAGATGAGAAGGAACTCCTTTCATGTCTATGTACTCCCATGTGAAAGCTCCCCTATGCTGTTTCAGCAGAGTGACTAGCTGTTCCAGCTCACTAGGTGCCATATTAGGATTGATATTCAATGTTTTTCCTAGCCCAATTTCTACTGGAACACTCTTCGGATTCTTAAGTACTGGAATTATACTATCATCACCAATTAGAGTTTCTTCTGTAAGATTTTCTTGTTCTGTTGCAGCTACAGTAATGTCCAAGATTTGATAGAAATTTTGATTGACTGATGTGGGCTCACTGATGAAACTATTAATGGCATCATCCTATGTTTCATCTTTAAACGTTAAGGCTCTCCCTATGGTTAGTAATGGCTGCACACCCTCTTCCTCCTCCAAATCTTCCCATAATGGAGTCTCAGCTTTTGTGCTTGGTTGAGATGGAGGGTACAGGGTTAGGCTCTTCATCTCAGTTCCATCTGAAATGGTCATAGATCCTGACCGACAGCTGATATAGGCATCTGCTGTGGCCAACCATGGTCTTCCCAGGATCAGTGGGTGTCCCCCCAACTGGGATTTTGGCAGTAACACCAATAAATCCACAGGGTATTCCCATGAGTCGACTGAGATCACGAGGTCATCTAGGATCCCTTCAGTCTTGATTGTTGATCTATCAGCAAGTTCCAAAACTATAGGGGTTGGCCGAATATTAGTGAGTCCCAATTTATTCACAGTTTCTATGGTCATAACATTGATAGTTGCGCCTAAATACACCAAGACATTTGGAATTTGTGTATTCCTTATGTGAACTGTAACAGTCGGGTTCCCAGGTTCATTGTATTTTGCCACAGGGGCCTTCCCCATTATTAATTCTAAAAGCTTTCCCAACATGTGGACAATGGGGGGATCCCTAGGCCTTCTTCCTGGTTTCTTGACACATAAATCTTTAACAGTCTTGGCATAAATGGGCACATCATGAAGGGCTTGTAACAGTGGAATTTTAACATACAAATTTTTTAGTTCTCCCACGAGATCAAATCGGGGCTGTTCCACTGTTTTCTGCAGGGCCAATCGTTCAGGGTATGGTGGTTCTTTATTCAACTGTGTAGGCTGTGACACATCATGTGTTACTTTCTGAGTTTCAACTACTATTTCAGTAGGAGTATCAGCATCCTCAATGATGGGGCTTGCTGAATTAACCATGTTCTCATCGTGTTGATTTATTCCAGTTTCAATCACTAGGGATGAAACATCCTCAGTGATAATAGGTTACACCACCCTCTCTGATCGTAATTGTATATCATTACAGGGAATCTGAGTGATGCAATATGCAGGCATGTTGGCAGTCTCAAATTGATGGACTTCTTTATTGTTTGGGTTCGGGTTAGGTTGTGCAGGTAGTTGTGGTCGAAGTGGTGCATTCATAGGTGTGGTATTGTTTTGGAAAGGGAGCTGTGGTTGCTGATACTGTTGGTGATGATACTGCTGAGGAGGGTACTGTTGATACTGATTTTGGTGATGGGGAAATTTATTTCCTTGGTAAGAATTTATCCAGTTGGAATTCCAAGGAGCATGGTTTGACTGTTGTGACCATGGTGTCCATGAGTTAGGATTTTGCATTGGGTTCTGAGATGGATTCCACTAGTTGTTAGGATAATGTGAAGGGAATTGTGTATTCATATTATGCATATTGTTCATTCCATTCATATTATTCAGAAAAAATGTTGGGTCTGGATTCATACCTTGATTTCAAAGCTGACATGGTTTCTTCTGTTCCATGAAGTATGATCGCTCCACATCTGGAATAGATGCCTGTAGGACTGCTTTGACCTTGGGTAAGGAAGGACATTCCTTAGTATCATGCTCGAGTTCACATATCCTACATACCTCTGCATTGTCCAACGGGCATTCCTTCAGTGGGTGCTTTTTCCTACATCTTGGACAGAATACACAAAGTGCAAGATCTTCTACCACTTGCTTCTACTTTGCTCTCATGACATCTAACTCTGAGGAAATGTATCCCATCATGTCTATTTTAAAATTCTCTAGTAAGTTGCCTATTTATGCTCGAGTGGCCCCTCCACTAGCTGACTTCTGAGTCCTAGTGAAGACATCCTAGTCTCAAACTCTGTCTCATTTGTTGGTTCTAGAGGATCACCTGGAGTACCTTTGACATAATTGAACAATCTTTTCAAAATTTTCTTTCAAGATATCCCCTTTTGCCAGCAGATTTAACATATCAAGGCAATCTTCTCTAATTCCTCTTAGTAAGATAATCTTGAGCACATCCTTGCCAATCTCAGTGTGACTAGATCTTTGTAAATTGTAGAGCAATCTTTCCACAATGTCTTCTAGAATTTCTTCATCCTTCTGAACCATTTCAAACAACTCCTCTTTTCTATCCCTAGTTCTGCAATATTCTTGGTACTTAGAAAGAAAGGTGTTTTTCATTTGGTCCCAAGTAGTAATGGTCTCACGACCCAGACTCATGAACCCGCGCAGAGCATTTCCCTTCAAGGTGGTTGGGAATAACTTCAGCTTCTGAGCACTGGAGGTGTAATCATAGCTGTGACAGAGGATATCAAACTCAAAAAGAAACTCATCAGGATCCTCAGAGGACTTACCATGAAAATTCGGGAGAACTGATGGTGAGATGTTTTTCATAGGAGCTGCTCTAGGTATCTGGAGGATATGGAATTCTAATGTAGCCACAGTATTACAAGGATGATTATTTTCTCTTTCTTCCTCCTGGTTATTCCCATGTTCATTCTCTCCCTCCTATTCTCTACCATCCATGGTTCTAGTCCAAAATTCAACAGCTTTCGTTATGCGTTCTTCCTCTGCTTTAGCTTCCTCCTCTCTTCTCTTCTCTTCTTCTCACCTTCTCTCGTCCTCTGCTATTCAGTGAGTCTACAACCACACCTCTTTGGTAACTCTGGTTCCATCAATATGATAGATCTCTTCTCTATCTGGTGCACCTACAACGCTTCCCTTATCTTCAGGAGGTTTACTTTCTACAACAGGAGTTGAAGGTCCCGTTGTATTCTCCACTTTGGATGTTAAATGTTCAAGTTTGGGAGGAACATAATTTACCATGCCTGTAGAGTTTTGCGGTGGTCTAGTGGAAGAATCAGCTCTAGCAATTATCTCATCAATGTATGTGTGTCTACCCTGACCTGCATTACGACCTCAATCTCTTCCACCTGCAATGTTTGTATTCAAAGGGGATTCCCGATTTGTTTTTCTTGTATTCATGCATGCTGTAAATAATTGAACTAAAATAAAATCAAATGAAACCAACTACTAACTTTGTCTATCTATTACCATCCTCGGCAATGGCACCAAAATGTTGGTCACCCTATATGTCAATTAATTAAAGTTAACACATACGATGTCCATATAAATTGTCAAACCTACGGAGGTCTTTTATTTCAAAGGCAATAAGCACAATCTATGCATAAACAGATCAAGCAGTTGATTTACTAAATGTAGATAATAACCCTACCTATCTGCTCAGCCAACTCATTCCATAAAGAAAACTAATCTAATTTATACATATAAGAATCCAAAGTGCAACAATCTTCCTACAGAAATCAACCGAGTAGTTTAATGATCTAATAATGAAATTGAACTAGATTACTTTTTCAAGAAGTTAAATCCTATAATTATCAAACTACAGTATTCAATCTTTACCAAAATGATCTATCCAGTGGCTACTGTAACTCTACCATTATCTGTCTAATCTATGAATGCAATTGAGGATACAACAACAACCAGAATTAAAACACAAGCTTGAACTCTAAACTGATAATTACTGGAAGTCCTAGAAAGCATAAACGACTGAAAGATATTGGAACTAAGCTTGGCTGTTGTTAACACCCAAAAAGTACTCACTAGCTCATTCCCTTATTCACATGACCCATTTGTCCAATTTTTCCACCATCTGAGCCTCTAAAGCCAACAAAAGGTCACCAAAAGACCTTAATACACCTCTTTTCCCACTCAAAAAGATTATTTTTCCTAAAAAAACATAAAAAACCCTAAAAAATGGGTCCAAAATTCCCAAAAATATTAAAAAGGGAATAACAATATTAATTTTATTCAAAAAAGGAAAAAGGAGGAAAAAGTACCTAAACCATGTTGGTCAGAACCATTGGTTTCCACAAAATGACAAATGGTATTCCCCACCACCAAAACCTATAAAAAGGTGGTAGGGGCTCCTCATTTCACATCCATCCATATTCCTATCCTCGTGCTACCAAAATCTCCCTTGAGTTTTGGCCATGGTAGCAACCTTGGAGAAAGGACCCTTTGGAGTTTGGAGCTGCTCACCCTTGGAGCTTCTCAACTATCTTCATCACTTGGAGGTATTGTTATTGCAAGCACTTGCTTGCCCCCATTTTGAATACAAAATTATTTCTTATATTTCTTGTTCTTTTTTTTTAATTCAAAGATGCATATGCTAGTTTAGTTTTAGTTTTAGATTTAGCTTATTGTTTTTGCTTAATATTGAAACTGCTGCTACTAGTTAGCAGGTGCCCATAGCACTAAGCTTGGTTGCAAAACCAAGCCAACAGTTTTTGGCGACTCCGCTGCTTTCGAATATTTAGATCTCACTTTTGCTTTAGATCTTAGTTTTTTATAGTATTAGGTAGTTTAATTCATAGATCTACCACTCTAGACAGCAAATCCATTGCTGTTCTAGATCTTGGCCCATTTTATTGCCATTAACAGCCCGAAATTCTCAATTTTTGGGTTCGTTTTTCGGCGTCCGCGTATGGATTTCGCCTCGCGGCTTTTTGCCCAACAGTCGCGCGGCTCATCGCGACTGCGCGGCCCCTTTTCCGCGTGGTTCACCACGGCTTTGTGGCCAATTAGCGTGCTGCACATCGTGGCTTCGCGAACATTTTCCGCGCTGCACATCACGACTGTGTGACGAAATCCTGTGCGGTCCATCGCAGCTTCGCTACTAAAACCCGCACTGCCCATCGCGACTGTGCGACAGAAACCCGCGCAGTCCATCGCAGCTATTCTGTCAAAACCCACGATGCCATTTTTTCCATTCGGCCAATCAGTTTAAAAAATTAATTTTTCACTGTATTTTCTGCCCACATAGCACATTTTACAGTACTAAAATTCCAGCATTGTTTACAGCCATAGGAAAATTTTACTATTTAGAATGCACCTTTGAAAAAGTCCTTTTAAAAATTTTCAGAAATTGAAAGAAGGATTTATTTGCATTTTATCTAGATTAAAATTTTGCTGTTTACTTCTTTGATATTTTGCGCATAGCAATTTTTGAAAAAGAAATCCATTTATTTCTTAAAGAAATTATATTATTTCCTTTCCTATTTCAAAAGATCCTTTGTTTTTTGAATAGTTTTTTGCAAAGCATTTAATTTCCATTTATTGAAGAAGTTATATTATTTGCTTTCCTATTTCAAAAGATCCTTTGTTTTTTGAATAGTCTTTGTAAAGCATTTAATTTCCATTTATTGAAAAAGTCATATTATTTGTTTTTCTATTTAAAAAAATCCTTTGTTTTTTGAATACTTAGCATTTACTTTTTCAATTTCAGTTTAAAATATTACACGTGCACCCACTCAAACACATAATTTAAACTGAGCCTTAAAACTTACCCTAACTTCAACCTACTTTTAACCCCACTTGGGGAACATTAAAAGAACTTTGTAGCTAGGTAGTATTGAGGGGATAGGTGTTCCAATAACACCCCTCAGTTATTACATCTGAGACATAGTTGTTGTCCATTAGGGAACCAAAATCTCCTAGTATTTATTGGCACGGTCATAACCAATTTATTGGAAGGCCTCTCCCCTAGGAGGGTTGAAGTCGTGAGGATGGTTCCAGAAGTCTGAGTGGAATACTGAAATCCATTCAGTAACCGAAGGCTACCATTCGCAATTCTCGGGATATCCCTGTATGGGGGTATTGTGGTAACAGGACCAAATGGCAGATTTACCTTTTCTGGACGTGTCATGAACGGAGTATCCTAGTTGCCATTCTTTAAGATTGATTACCCGGTGTCCCTCCCGGTAGGGGGATATCTAGCCGTTGACTCAACACTCAATATTGTCTGACTTGGATTTCATCACCTTGCAGAGAATATCGTTTGTTGGTTCACAATACTTTTAGTTAGGTGTTTGCATGATACAATCCACCTTTGGTCTAGTAGCACCTATTTTTTCTAGAAGCTGTTTGCATGTTGGTACTCTGACCATTTTTTGCATCCCTCCACTTATTATAGCACAGTTGCTATAATAAGTGCTTTTTGAGGTTGATTTTTTGGCCTGAGAGCCTTCGTTTTCACTCCCCTTCTTGCACCCTTGGTTGCATTAGGGTTTTGATTTTTTTATACATTACCACCTTACACTAAACAATTTTTTCACAAAAAACTTATTTCTCACCATTGAGAATTTTAGACGCTCTCGTCGTCTTCAGGGCGAACTCCCAGAGTTCAATCTACTTGGCTCGCCACGTCACCGACGCCGAGCCTTATCCCTTGACTCGACACATCGTCGGTCAAACAGACAGTCATCCGATTCTGACACGCCTCACTTCACATTTGATTTAGAGGCAGAATCTGAAAACCCTACCGAGCTATTACCAACCAACCTCATGGATGGGACACAATTCGACCCACTTTTTACCAGCACCATAGGTGATACATCCACAGACCCTTCTACTGCGGTGCCATCCATGGCAACAACCACCCCCTTGGGAATGCCTAATATGGGGGACACTCCAACTTTAGGAATGCCCAACACAGGACCACCTCCTATTATGGGTATGCCCAACATAGGGGTCACACCCCCTCTCATTTCCACAGCCCATATCCCAGGAATCCCTACTACTATTCCTAACCCTGGTGTAACCCATGTTGCACTAGGAAACGCTGGCCCATACCAGACCACGGCTATTGGAGGACACATACCTTCAATACCTATCATACCTTTAGGCACTACTGGACCCCCACATCATACCACCATGACTAGTCATGTCCCAGTCACTACGCCTCATTCATCTGCTAGCTTACCATACATGGCGAGTCTGAACTTACCAGAATTAGCCAGGTTAACCAATGATCCAATCAGACATGACCCTGCGTGGCCTCACATGCCCACCAAAATCCCCTCCGACATCCCTAATTTTGAGGGCAAGGCAGGTGAGGACCCCCAGAACCATATTATGTCCTTCCATCTATGGTGTTCCTCCAACTCCATAGTGGATGACTCTGTCCGCCTCCGTCTGTTACAGCGCACCTTCACTGGCTCTGTAGCCAAGTGGTATATCGAGCAGCCCCATGGGACCCATGCCACCTTTACCTTCCTTGCCTCGACCTTCCTGCAGTTCTTTCAGTTACCTGTCCCCTATGATGCGGAAGTTGAGATCTTACTGTCTTGCAGACAGAACACGGCCACCCACATCACTGACCACATTCATGAGTGGCGTCGATGCTGAAGCCTCTGCAAAATCAATTTAGACGATCGTATCTTCTTAGATTGGTTTCTCAAATCCCTCTTCCCTCTCATTGCCAAGGATGTTGCATCTGAATGACCCCAGTCTGAAGAAGAGGCCATCCTCAAAGCCCAACAGTTTGATCTCATTTACGCCCAATCGGGTTATCTGTATACCATTATACCAGACGCCCCTCGGGGTGAGTCATCCCAACATGATGCACCGGGGGCATCCCATGCCATTGATGGCATCATTGGTCATATGGCCTCACATCCCCAACCCTTTTCCATTGCACATCCTAGCCATGGTCCCGACCTTTCGCGGGCTACATCTCAATCTGGAGCAACCAGTTCATATGCTCCCATGGCACATCACCACCATACCCATGGACCTTCATGTCCACCTCAGTGCTTTGGTCATGCACCACCTGCATACGCCCCCCCAGCTGCACCTCAACCAATGTATTATCCACAGCAAGCTGCGATAGCTAATCCAACACCTCCAATAGCTCAGGGTTACCAACAACCCCAGCAGGTAATTGGACCACCTCCAGCCCCACCGGCTTATTATCCTCCACAACCTGCTCCCGCACCCGCGGCGAACCAAAATCCTCCCACTTCTCAAGGGAAAGTGTACACACAACACAACCAGCCCAAGCAACGAAAAGTTAGCAATATCTACATACCATGGGGAATGAGCTGATACTGCAAACAAATGTTCATCAGGGAAGGAATATTCGACTGGTAAATTGTTATCACTGTTAGTAAGTCGAGATAAAAAATCTGCAACAACATTTTCCTTTCCTGGTCTATCAATAATTGTGATATCAAATTCCTGTAACAGTAACAGCCATCTAGTAACTTTAGCATTTGTGATTGGTTTATTCATTAAATACTTGATAGTAGAATGATCAGTGTGCACAAAAGCAGAATATCCAGTAATATAATGTCTAAATTTGTTGATGGCATAAACAATGGCAAGAAATTCTTTTTCTGTGACAGTATAATTTAGTTCAGCAGGAGACAAATTTTTACTAATGTAGTAAATAGCATAAGGAGCACTACCTTCCTGCTATCCCAAAACTGCTCCAATGGCAGTATCTGAAGCATCTGAAGAAATGTGAAAAGGTAGAGCCCAACTGGGCCCTCGTAAGATGGGTGTTGTAGACAACCTTCTCTTTAGCTCAGTAAACGCTGTTTGGCATGCATCATTCCAGACAAACTGTGCATCCTTCATTAATAGAGTGAACAAATGAGAAGCTAGTTTGGAAAAATTTTCTATAAACCTTCTGTAATAGCCAGCATGCCCCAAGAAGCTACGTACATCCTTTTGTGTTCCAGGAGTTGGTATATTTTCAATTACCTTGATTTTGGATGGATATACCTGGATACCATCAGAAGAGATGAAGTGCCCCAACATTATGCCTTCACTCATCATCATGTGGCACTTTTCAGTGCTTAAAGAGAGTTGGCTTTGTTCACAGTGTTTCAAGATCTTTTCTAAATTTTTCAGTGCTTCTTCATAACTATCACCATATGGAGTAAAGTCATCCATAAAAATTTCCATGCAATCATTCACCATTAACGAAAAGATTCCAATCACTACTCTCTGAAATGTAGCTGGTGCGTTGCACAACCCAAAAGGAAGTACTCGGTAGGAAAAAGTTCCCTAGGGGTAGGTGAAAGTGGTTTTGTCTTTATCTTCTGGAGCAATCTGGATTTGGTTATAGCCACTAAAGCCATCCAGAAAGGAGAAATACTTTTTCCCACACAAGGTATCAAGGACCTGATCGATGAAAGGTAAGGGGAAATGATTCTTCTGCGTTGCTTTGTTAAATTCTCTGTAATCCACGTAGACCCTCCATTTCCCATTCTTCTTTGGCACAATCACAAGTGGAGAAACACACTCACTGTCTGAAAATGGGTGTATGAATCCTACTTCCAAAAGTTTTTGGATTTCTTCTTTCACTATGTCTCTTAGGTTCGGGTTCATCCTTCGTTGTAGTTGACATACAGGGCTGGAGTCGCTCTTAATATAAATATGATGGGTGCACAGATGAGAAGGAACTCCTTTCATGTCTATGTACTCCCATGTGAAAGCTCCCCTATGCTGTTTCAGCAGAGTGACTAGCTGTTCCAGCTCACTAGGTGCCATATTAGGATTGATATTCAATGTTTTTCCTAGCCCAATTTCTACTGGAACACTCTTCGGATTCTTAAGTACTGGAATTATACTATCATCACCAATTAGAGTTTCTTCTGTAAGATTTTCTTGTTCTGTTGCAGCTACAGTAATGTCCAAGATTTGATAGAAATTTTGATTGACTGATGTGGGCTCACTGATGAAACTATTAATGGCATCATCCTATGTTTCATCTTTAAACGTTAAGGCTCTCCCTATGGTTAGTAATGGCTGCACACCCTCTTCCTCCTCCAAATCTTCCCATAATGGAGTCTCAGCTTTTGTGCTTGGTTGAGATGGAGGGTACAGGGTTAGGCTCTTCATCTCAGTTCCATCTGAAATGGTCATAGATCCTGACCGACAGCTGATATAGGCATCTGCTGTGGCCAACCATGGTCTTCCCAGGATCAGTGGGTGTCCCCCCAACTGGGATTTTGGCAGTAACACCAATAAATCCACAGGGTATTCCCATGAGTCGACTGAGATCACGAGGTCATCTAGGATCCCTTCAGTCTTGATTGTTGATCTATCAGCAAGTTCCAAAACTATAGGGGTTGGCCGAATATTAGTGAGTCCCAATTTATTCACAGTTTCTATGGTCATAACATTGATAGTTGCGCCTAAATACACCAAGACATTTGGAATTTGTGTATTCCTTATGTGAACTGTAACAGTCGGGTTCCCAGGTTCATTGTATTTTGCCACAGGGGCCTTCCCCATTATTAATTCTAAAAGCTTTCCCAACATGTGGACAATGGGGGGATCCCTAGGCCTTCTTCCTGGTTTCTTGACACATAAATCTTTAACAGTCTTGGCATAAATGGGCACATCATGAAGGGCTTGTAACAGTGGAATTTTAACATACAAATTTTTTAGTTCTCCCACGAGATCAAATCGGGGCTGTTCCACTGTTTTCTGCAGGGCCAATCGTTCAGGGTATGGTGGTTCTTTATTCAACTGTGTAGGCTGTGACACATCATGTGTTACTTTCTGAGTTTCAACTACTATTTCAGTAGGAGTATCAGCATCCTCAATGATGGGGCTTGCTGAATTAACCATGTTCTCATCGTGTTGATTTATTCCAGTTTCAATCACTAGGGATGAAACATCCTCAGTGATAATAGGTTACACCACCCTCTCTGATCGTAATTGTATATCATTACAGGGAATCTGAGTGATGCAATATGCAGGCATGTTGGCAGTCTCAAATTGATGGACTTCTTTATTGTTTGGGTTCGGGTTAGGTTGTGCAGGTAGTTGTGGTCGAAGTGGTGCATTCATAGGTGTGGTATTGTTTTGGAAAGGGAGCTGTGGTTGCTGATACTGTTGGTGATGATACTGCTGAGGAGGGTACTGTTGATACTGATTTTGGTGATGGGGAAATTTATTTCCTTGGTAAGAATTTATCCAGTTGGAATTCCAAGGAGCATGGTTTGACTGTTGTGACCATGGTGTCCATGAGTTAGGATTTTGCATTGGGTTCTGAGATGGATTCCACTAGTTGTTAGGATAATGTGAAGGGAATTGTGTATTCATATTATGCATATTGTTCATTCCATTCATATTATTCAGAAAAAATGTTGGGTCTGGATTCATACCTTGATTTCAAAGCTGACATGGTTTCTTCTGTTCCATGAAGTATGATCGCTCCACATCTGGAATAGATGCCTGTAGGACTGCTTTGACCTTGGGTAAGGAAGGACATTCCTTAGTATCATGCTCGAGTTCACATATCCTACATACCTCTGCATTGTCCAACGGGCATTCCTTCAGTGGGTGCTTTTTCCTACATCTTGGACAGAATACACAAAGTGCAAGATCTTCTACCACTTGCTTCTACTTTGCTCTCATGACATCTAACTCTGAGGAAATGTATCCCATCATGTCTATTTTAAAATTCTCTAGTAAGTTGCCTATTTATGCTCGAGTGGCCCCTCCACTAGCTGACTTCTGAGTCCTAGTGAAGACATCCTAGTCTCAAACTCTGTCTCATTTGTTGGTTCTAGAGGATCACCTGGAGTACCTTTGACATAATTGAACAATCTTTTCAAAATTTTCTTTCAAGATATCCCCTTTTGCCAGCAGATTTAACATATCAAGGCAATCTTCTCTAATTCCTCTTAGTAAGATAATCTTGAGCACATCCTTGCCAATCTCAGTGTGACTAGATCTTTGTAAATTGTAGAGCAATCTTTCCACAATGTCTTCTAGAATTTCTTCATCCTTCTGAACCATTTCAAACAACTCCTCTTTTCTATCCCTAGTTCTGCAATATTCTTGGTACTTAGAAAGAAAGGTGTTTTTCATTTGGTCCCAAGTAGTAATGGTCTCACGACCCAGACTCATGAACCCGCGCAGAGCATTTCCCTTCAAGGTGGTTGGGAATAACTTCAGCTTCTGAGCACTGGAGGTGTAATCATAGCTGTGACAGAGGATATCAAACTCAAAAAGAAACTCATCAGGATCCTCAGAGGACTTACCATGAAAATTCGGGAGAACTGATGGTGAGATGTTTTTCATAGGAGCTGCTCTAGGTATCTGGAGGATATGGAATTCTAATGTAGCCACAGTATTACAAGGATGATTATTTTCTCTTTCTTCCTCCTGGTTATTCCCATGTTCATTCTCTCCCTCCTATTCTCTACCATCCATGGTTCTAGTCCAAAATTCAACAGCTTTCGTTATGCGTTCTTCCTCTGCTTTAGCTTCCTCCTCTCTTCTCTTCTCTTCTTCTCACCTTCTCTCGTCCTCTGCTATTCAGTGAGTCTACAACCACACCTCTTTGGTAACTCTGGTTCCATCAATATGATAGATCTCTTCTCTATCTGGTGCACCTACAACGCTTCCCTTATCTTCAGGAGGTTTACTTTCTACAACAGGAGTTGAAGGTCCCGTTGTATTCTCCACTTTGGATGTTAAATGTTCAAGTTTGGGAGGAACATAATTTACCATGCCTGTAGAGTTTTGCGGTGGTCTAGTGGAAGAATCAGCTCTAGCAATTATCTCATCAATGTATGTGTGTCTACCCTGACCTGCATTACGACCTCAATCTCTTCCACCTGCAATGTTTGTATTCAAAGGGGATTCCCGATTTGTTTTTCTTGTATTCATGCATGCTGTAAATAATTGAACTAAAATAAAATCAAATGAAACCAACTACTAACTTTGTCTATCTATTACCATCCTCGGCAATGGCACCAAAATGTTGGTCACCCTATATGTCAATTAATTAAAGTTAACACATACGATGTCCATATAAATTGTCAAACCTACGGAGGTCTTTTATTTCAAAGGCAATAAGCACAATCTATGCATAAACAGATCAAGCAGTTGATTTACTAAATGTAGATAATAACCCTACCTATCTGCTCAGCCAACTCATTCCATAAAGAAAACTAATCTAATTTATACATATAAGAATCCAAAGTGCAACAATCTTCCTACAGAAATCAACCGAGTAGTTTAATGATCTAATAATGAAATTGAACTAGATTACTTTTTCAAGAAGTTAAATCCTATAATTATCAAACTACAGTATTCAATCTTTACCAAAATGATCTATCCAGTGGCTACTGTAACTCTACCATTATCTGTCTAATCTATGAATGCAATTGAGGATACAACAACAACCAGAATTAAAACACAAGCTTGAACTCTAAACTGATAATTACTGGAAGTCCTAGAAAGCATAAACGACTGAAAGATATTGGAACTAAGCTTGGCTGTTGTTAACACCCAAAAAGTACTCACTAGCTCATTCCCTTATTCACATGACCCATTTGTCCAATTTTTCCACCATCTGAGCCTCTAAAGCCAACAAAAGGTCACCAAAAGACCTTAATACACCTCTTTTCCCACTCAAAAAGATTATTTTTCCTAAAAAAACATAAAAAACCCTAAAAAATGGGTCCAAAATTCCCAAAAATATTAAAAAGGGAATAACAATATTAATTTTATTCAAAAAAGGAAAAAGGAGGAAAAAGTACCTAAACCATGTTGGTCAGAACCATTGGTTTCCACAAAATGACAAATGGTATTCCCCACCACCAAAACCTATAAAAAGGTGGTAGGGGCTCCTCATTTCACATCCATCCATATTCCTATCCTCGTGCTACCAAAATCTCCCTTGAGTTTTGGCCATGGTAGCAACCTTGGAGAAAGGACCCTTTGGAGTTTGGAGCTGCTCACCCTTGGAGCTTCTCAACTATCTTCATCACTTGGAGGTATTGTTATTGCAAGCACTTGCTTGCCCCCATTTTGAATACAAAATTATTTCTTATATTTCTTGTTCTTTTTTTTTAATTCAAAGATGCATATGCTAGTTTAGTTTTAGTTTTAGATTTAGCTTATTGTTTTTGCTTAATATTGAAACTGCTGCTACTAGTTAGCAGGTGCCCATAGCACTAAGCTTGGTTGCAAAACCAAGCCAACAGTTTTTGGCGACTCCGCTGCTTTCGAATATTTAGATCTCACTTTTGCTTTAGATCTTAGTTTTTTATAGTATTAGGTAGTTTAATTCATAGATCTACCACTCTAGACAGCAAATCCATTGCTGTTCTAGATCTTGGCCCATTTTATTGCCATTAACAGCCCGAAATTCTCAATTTTTGGGTTCGTTTTTCGGCGTCCGCGTATGGATTTCGCCTCGCGGCTTTTTGCCCAACAGTCGCGCGGCTCATCGCGACTGCGCGGACCCTTTTCCGCGTGGTTCACCACGGCTTTGTGGCCAATTAGCGTGCTGCACATCGTGGCTTCGCGAACATTTTCCGCGCTGCACATCACGACTGTGTGACGAAATCCTGTGCGGTCCATCGCAGCTTCGCTACTAAAACCCGCACTGCCCATCGCGACTGTGCGACAGAAACCCGCGCAGTCCATCGCAGCTATTCTGTCAAAACCCACGATGCCATTTTTTCCATTCGGCCAATCAGTTTAAAAAATTAATTTTTCACTGTATTTTCTGCCCACATAGCACATTTTACAGTACTAAAATTCCAGCATTGTTTACAGCCATAGGAAAATTTTACTATTTAGAATGCACCTTTGAAAAAGTCCTTTTAAAAATTTTCAGAAATTGAAAGAAGGATTTATTTGCATTTTATCTAGATTAAAATTTTGCTGTTTACTTCTTTGATATTTTGCGCATAGCAATTTTTGAAAAAGAAATCCATTTATTTCTTAAAGAAATTATATTATTTCCTTTCCTATTTCAAAAGATCCTTTGTTTTTTGAATAGTTTTTTGCAAAGCATTTAATTTCCATTTATTGAAGAAGTTATATTATTTGCTTTCCTATTTCAAAAGATCCTTTGTTTTTTGAATAGTCTTTGTAAAGCATTTAATTTCCATTTATTGAAAAAGTCATATTATTTGTTTTTCTATTTAAAAAAATCCTTTGTTTTTTGAATACTTAGCATTTACTTTTTCAATTTCAGTTTAAAATATTACACGTGCACCCACTCAAACACATAATTTAAACTGAGCCTTAAAACTTACCCTAACTTCAACCTACTTTTAACCCCACTTGGGGAACATTAAAAGAACTTTGTAGCTAGGTAGTATTGAGGGGATAGGTGTTCCAATAACACCCCTCAGTTATTACATCTGAGACATAGTTGTTGTCCATTAGGGAACCAAAATCTCCTAGTATTTATTGGCACGGTCATAACCAATTTATTGGAAGGCCTCTCCCCTAGGAGGGTTGAAGTCGTGAGGATGGTTCCAGAAGTCTGAGTGGAATACTGAAATCCATTCAGTAACCGAAGGCTACCATTCGCAATTCTCGGGATATCCCTGTATGGGGGTATTGTGGTAACAGGACCAAATGGCAGATTTACCTTTTCTGGACGTGTCATGAACGGAGTATCCTAGTTGCCATTCTTTAAGATTGATTACCCGGTGTCCCTCCCGGTAGGGGGATATCTAGCCGTTGACTCAACACTCAATATTGTCTGACTTGGATTTCATCACCTTGCAGAGAATATCGTTTGTTGGTTCACAATACTTTTAGTTAGGTGTTTGCATGATACAATCCACCTTTGGTCTAGTAGCACCTATTTTTTCTAGAAGCTGTTTGCATGTTGGTACTCTGACCATTTTTTGCATCCCTCCACTTATTATAGCACAGTTGCTATAATAAGTGCTTTTTGAGGTTGATTTTTTGGCCTGAGAGCCTTCGTTTTCACTCCCCTTCTTGCACCCTTGGTTGCATTAGGGTTTTGATTTTTTTATACATTACCACCTTACACTAAACAATTTTTTCACAAAAAACTTATTTCTCACCATTGAGAATTTTAGACGCTCTCGTCGTCTTCAGGGCGAACTCCCAGAGTTCAATCTACTTGGCTCGCCACGTCACCGACGCCGAGCCTTATCCCTTGACTCGACACATCGTCGGTCAAACAGACAGTCATCCGATTCTGACACGCCTCACTTCACATTTGATTTAGAGGCAGAATCTGAAAACCCTACCGAGCTATTACCAACCAACCTCATGGATGGGACACAATTCGACCCACTTTTTACCAGCACCATAGGTGATACATCCACATACCCTTCTACTGCGGTGCCATCCATGGCAACAACCACCCCCTTGGGAATGCCTAATATGGGGGACACTCCAACTTTAGGAATGCCCAACACAGGACCACCTCCTATTATGGGTATGCCCAACATAGGGGTCACACCCCCTCTCATTTCCACAGCCCATATCCCAGGAATCCCTACTACTATTCCTAACCCTGGTGTAACCCATGTTGCACTAGGAAACGCTGGCCCATACCAGACCACGGCTATTGGAGGACACATACCTTCAATACCTATCATACCTTTAGGCACTACTGGACCCCCACATCATACCACCATGACTAGTCATGTCCCAGTCACTACGCCTCATTCATCTGCTAGCTTACCATACATGGCGAGTCTGAACTTACCAGAATTAGCCAGGTTAACCAATGATCCAATCAGACATGACCCTGCGTGGCCTCACATGCCCACCAAAATCCCCTCCGACATCCCTAATTTTGAGGGCAAGGCAGGTGAGGACCCCCAGAACCATATTATGTCCTTCCATCTATGGTGTTCCTCCAACTCCATAGTGGATGACTCTGTCCGCCTCCGTCTGTTACAGCGCACCTTCACTGGCTCTGTAGCCAAGTGGTATATCGAGCAGCCCCATGGGACCCATGCCACCTTTACCTTCCTTGCCTCGACCTTCCTGCAGTTCTTTCAGTTACCTGTCCCCTATGATGCGGAAGTTGAGATCTTACTGTCTTGCAGACAGAACACGGCCACCCACATCACTGACCACATTCATGAGTGGCGTCGATGCTGAAGCCTCTGCAAAATCAATTTAGACGATCGTATCTTCTTAGATTGGTTTCTCAAATCCCTCTTCCCTCTCATTGCCAAGGATGTTGCATCTGAATGACCCCAGTCTGAAGAAGAGGCCATCCTCAAAGCCCAACAGTTTGATCTCATTTACGCCCAATCGGGTTATCTGTATACCATTATACCAGACGCCCCTCGGGGTGAGTCATCCCAACATGATGCACCGGGGGCATCCCATGCCATTGATGGCATCATTGGTCATATGGCCTCACATCCCCAACCCTTTTCCATTGCACATCCTAGCCATGGTCCCGACCTTTCGCGGGCTACATCTCAATCTGGAGCAACCAGTTCATATGCTCCCATGGCACATCACCACCATACCCATGGACCTTCATGTCCACCTCAGTGCTTTGGTCATGCACCACCTGCATACGCCCCCCCAGCTGCACCTCAACCAATGTATTATCCACAGCAAGCTGCGATAGCTAATCCAACACCTCCAATAGCTCAGGGTTACCAACAACCCCAGCAGGTAATTGGACCACCTCCAGCCCCACCGGCTTATTATCCTCCACAACCTGCTCCCGCACCCGCGGCGAACCAAAATCCTCCCACTTCTCAAGGGAAAGTGTACACACAACACAACCAGCCCCAGCACCAAAACAATCAGCGCAACCAGGGTGGGCAACAAAACCGTGGAAGAGGACGTAACCGCGAAAACAACCAACAACAACATCAAGGTCCTCCACCTCCCAATCCCCCGCAAAATAACAACGCTGCTCCTCCTAACCAGAATCCGGATCGTAATCCCAGGCAACCCAAAAACAATAACCTTAGAACAAACCATCCTTGTTCTATTTGCGGGGTCTATGGCCATTACACACATGCCTGCCCACATTTGGAGTGAGCTCGGCAACTCTGGACTGACGATGCCCATCGTCAAGGACAAGCAACTCCTCAACCGCCATCCAACCCTCCACCACCTCAACACCAACCTTTGGTGCTGTAAAAACCCTTTCCAAACCAAGGCGTAGTGAACACTCAGCCGTTAGCTCCCCCTCAGGGAAACGCACCACCACAACAAATCACTTATGCTGCTCTTGATCAACCCATGTTTGATTAAGATACCCACCACTTGTTGATGATGTCATCTGCAGAGGCCAACCTCCAAACCCGACGGAACCAATATGGCTCCACCCCTGAATCCCCCCCCCCCCCGCCGACAAGAACACTAACGTCCATCCCACAGATCAGACGTTATGTATACCTCCGGCTCCACTCGATGGCGCTTCTAAAGCACCTCGCTTCCCACTTCGTCGCATCAACAGTAATCCCAATGCTCGTGCTGTGTCGAATTCCAAAATTGTAGATTACTTATCCCAGTCTCCTGCAGCCATGTCTGCTTTAGAAGTCTTGAAAAACTGTCCTTCACAGCGCAAGACTTTACTCTCTGCCATTGGCGCTATTGACCCCAATGATTCACAACTGATGGCATTCGATTCAGACCAATCCGAACCTTGCTTGCCTTCCACTTTAGCATTCCAAGTTTCCATTTCCATTCGGAATCTTGTCATCCATCGGTGCATTATCGATGAAGGGGCCTCTACATGCGTCATGTCTACATTTGTTTGGCAGAAGTTGGGATCCCCTACTCTCCAGCAGTCCACCATTGCGTTGCGAGCCTACGACGACCGTTCGGCTCAACCCCAAGGTCTCTTAGCTAATGTCCCCGTCCAGCTGGCGGGTAAAACCGTGCTCATCGACATTGAGGTCATCAATGCCCAACTCAATTATAACCTCTTACTTGGCCGCAGCTACATGTATGCCATGCGGGCTTTTGCCTCATCTGTTTTCCATACTATGATGTTCCCCCATGAGGGACGCGTGGTGAAGGTCGACCAACTTACCTACTACGATCCCAAGGCCCCCGCCACACCTGAAAATGTTCTCCCCATGGTTGAACAACCTGTTTGTGGTGCAACTACCTCGTTCGTTTCCTCAGTAGGACCCGGACTTTACTCCGAGGCGTCGATGACTTCTACATTCCAATCTATTCCACCACCGTCACCGGAGACCCACATCGCTGACCTCTGTACTCTTTCACAGAATACACAAACACCCAGTAATCAACCACCCTTGTTCCCTAAACCACCATTGGTCCCTAGTCACATCGGTGTTACACCCATCCACACAATCCCCTTTCTATTCCCTCCCTCGGGCGTAGTAAGCACTCCGGTTATGGCTACCCTCAGTCTCCCCGGGTTAACATTGGGATTACCCGTGTGGTATATTTCGCCTCCCGTTCCCCCGCCGACACCAAATGTCATCCTGCAACCGGTGCAACCCATTGTCACTTCTACCCAACCACCTCCCGGTATCACTACTCCTTCGTCATCTACGAATCCCCCTCCTCTCATCAGGCCTACTGGGGGCAGAGGCCCACAACCATACACTGTGGTACCCCCACCCAAAGCAGTTAAACCTCCCCCCGTGTTCCGTGCTCCTCCTAAATGCTCATTGTGTGATGAGTTAGGCCATCTAACCCATCAGTGTCCACAGTTACCTGCATTACAGGAACACATGCAAATGCTTGACGACGACCCCAACATCCCAGTTGTCAAAATCGACTCAAACCCCACGCCTCGTGATAAATCACTGCGTACCAACCACCCATGTGTGATATGCGGTATTTACGGCCACTACTCACATCATTGTCCTGATATCCCAGATTACAAAGCAGCATTGTATGAGTTGAATAACGTCGACTTAGAAATATCTCCTCCCCTCATTGAGGAAATCTACCCTCCCGTACCATCCTCATCCGGAGAGATAAACACCATTTATATGATCTCTTCGACTACCACTTTCAAACCAGAACCCCTTGATTTATGGTCTGACTACTTCCATACTGATGAACAAATTTTGGAAACACTCACTGCACCCGACTACCCTTGGGACGATATGCATCATCGCTCATACTTCCTCCCAGAGGCGTCTACATCCACGGCATCTAACCAGTTATCGGTCGAATCGAAAGATTTCATACCCACTAAGTTCAATTTGTTAAAGGACCCCATCCCAACACCGGATGCCTTCGAAAGAGGGAACATGTCCAACATTTCCCCCATTATACAAATTGACATTTCCACCACACCTGGGAAACCTGAGCTCATCTCGCTGGGTGCATCTTGCACTCAAGCGGAGACTCAGGGATACAAAAAAAAAATTTCAAGAATTCTGTGATGTCTTTGCCTGGTCCTATACCGAAATGCCTGGTCTTGACCCCGCCATTATAGAGCACCACATTGACACATGGCCTGATGTCCCCCCTGTTCGTCAGAAACAACGACCCATTCATCCTTCCAAGCTCCCCGCTGTTAAAGCCGAGGTTGAGAAACTTCGCGAAGCAGGATTCATTTATACTATTCCTTATACCACATGGGTTTCAAACCCCGTTCCCGTCAACAAAAAACATGGCACCCTTAGAGTATGTACTGACTTCCGTGATTTAAACTGTGCCTGTCCCAAAGACAATTTCCCCACACCATTCATTGACCAACTCATCGATGTGTGTGCGGGACATGAAGTCCTATTTTTCATGGATGATTTTTACGGATACAACCAGATTCAGATCCGTAAGGAGGATCAGTACAAGACTGCCTTTACCACCCCATGGGGCACATTTACCTATCGTGTCATGCCTTTCGGCCTCAAAAATGCTGGTGCCACCTTCCAAGGGGCCATGACCTATTGTTTTCATGACTTGGTCCATATCCTGCTGGTCTATCTTGATGACCTTACAACTCATTCCCAGAAACGATCAGACCACCTTAACGACCTCCGACAAGTTTTCCCGCGTTTTCGCAAATATAAAATCCACCTGAACCCACACAAGTGTGTCTTTTGCGTTATTGCAGGCCATTTGTTGGGTTTCATTGTTTCCCAGGATGGAATTACTGTTGATCCCCTGAAAGTCAAAGCCATCTTAGACCTTCCCTCTCCGCGCACGCTTCGGCAACTCCAGAGTTTACAGGGGCGGTCCAATTTCCTTTGTCACTTCGTGCCTGATTATGCCACCAAATTTCACAGATTCATACGCCTACTTCGCACCCACATACCCTTTGTTTGGAACGAGCAAGTAGACACGGCATTCAAAGCCCTCAAGAAAGCTCTCACACAAGCCCCCTTGATCTCCCCTCCGGATTTCTCTTAGGACTTCATCCTTTACGTCTCAGCATCTGAACATGCCGTGTCCGGAGTCTTGGTCCAAGAAGATGCCTCCCACCAAGAACATGTCATTTATTACGTCAGCCAGACCTTGTCTGGCCCACCCCTACGTTACCCATACGAGGAAAGATTATCCCTAGCTGTAGTCTTTTCCGTCCAAAAATTGCGACACTACATTCTGCTCGATCACACCACAGTTGTTGCCGACTCCAACCCTATGGTCTATCTCCTAAATCACCAACTCCTACAAGGTCGTGTTGCTAAATGGGTCATTATCCTCCAGGAGTATGACCTCACTTTCAAAACCCCCAAGAGCACCAAAGCCCTCGCACTTTCCCATCTCATCACTGACCTCCCATCCTCTTCGTCATCACCCGCTATTCAAACGGATCTGATTGACGATCACATCTTCATTATTTCATCTAACGACACATGGTACGGTGACATCCTAATTTACCTCCGCACATAGAAATTTCAACTCCACATCGATCGTGACGGATGCCATCGTATACGTCACCAAGCCCCCCGATACCTCTTGTTAGGGGATGTACTTTATCGACGGGGCATTGATACCATCCTATGACGTTGCCTATCCCATAGTGAGGCAGAGCAAGTCCTCAATGATTGTCATAGTGGTGCCTGCGGAGGCCATTTCTCCGTCATGGCCACCTCCCAAAAGATCATTCGTGCAGGTTACTTTTGGCCGTCATTATTTACTGATTGCATCACCATAGTCAAACATTGCCAAAACTGTCAACTTTTTGCCCCCAAAGCAAGAACCCCACCCGCCCCCCCTTCATCCAATCGTTACTGCTGGACCATTTTGCAAATGGGCCATCGACTTCCTTGATTGCAATCCCACGTCATCCAGCGGTCACAAACATATTATTGTGGCCGTAGATTATTTCACCAAGTGGGCGGAGGCCATGCCAACTTACAATTGCACAGCCGACACCGCAGCGCGGTTCTTTCTCAACCATGTTATCGCGTGTTTTGGAGTGCCAAAGCAACTTGTCTCAGACCACGGCTCTCACTTCGAAGACGCCGTCTGGAAATAACTATCAACCTTACTAAAATTTGAACACCATTTTTCCTCTGCTTACTACCCCCAAGGAAACGGCCAAGTCGAAGTGATCAACAAAATTTTGAAAACCATCCTCTAGCGCACTGTAGACAAACACAAGTCAAATTGGCACCACATGCTCTTCCCGGCACTATGGGCATACCGCACATCAACTAAAACCGCCACCGGTTTTACCCCTTTCCACTTAGTTCATGGGGTCGAATCTGTCCTCCCCATTGAGTGCCAGATTCCAACCCTACATATGGTCGTCGAACTCTTGCCAGACACTGCCCCAATTGAGAAACGCTTACTACTCCTGGAGCAGGCCGATGAAGATCGGCGCACAGCCCTTCAAGCCATGGAAGCAGCTAAGAACCGATCCAAATTGAATTATGATAAACATGTCCACCCAAGAACTTTTTCTGAAGGGGACCTTGTCCTCGCATACGATCAAGCTCATGACAAAACTGGGAAAGGAAAGTTTGTGTCCATGTGGCAAGGCCCATATATTATACACACTTGCCTTGGACAAGGGGCATACATTCTGATCGATTCAAAAGGCAACCCCCTCTGCAACCCATGCAACGGGTTGTACCTCAAGCGATTTTACCCATAGTAAACTGGATGGACACCACCGTCCATTACTGTACTTCATGATAGATCTTTCCCTTTTTCCTGTCTTCTCGCCTCGGTTTGAGTGCCACATAGGTCGTTGCCCATTTTTTACTAGTTTATATCGCCGGATTCAGTTTTCCGAGCTCGTGATGATGCTTGAGACCATTTCTCGCTCTCACATCCATATTTTTTGGGCATTTTTTCCATGCCCCCTCGTCGCCTCGGTTTGCGTGTCACATCGGCCGTTGTCTGTTTTTTACGAATCTTGTATCGCCATATTCAGTTTTCCGATCTCGTGATGATGCTTGAGATCATTTCTCGCTCTCACGCCCAGATTTGTCGGGCATTTTTCCATGCCCCCTCGTCATCTCAGTTTGCGTGCCACATCGGCCGTCGTCCGTTTTTGACAAGCCTTATATCGTCGGATTCAGTTTTCTGCACTCATGATGATGATTGAGATCATTTATCGCTCTCACCTTCATATTTTTCAGGCATTTAGAAAAAAAAATGTCATCCATCACCTCGGTTTGCATGCCACAATGGACATTGCCCCTTTTTTGACAATCTTTATGTCACCGGATTCAGTTTTCCGCACTCACGATGATGCTTGAGACCTTTTCTCGATCCCATCAATCCCTTTTTTTTCGGTATAGTTTTATCCCTTTCTCGGGCCGAGCAATCCCTTTTACGAAAAAGGCACTTAGGGAGTTTCTGTTAAGCTCTTTTCTGACTCCTAAAACAATGAAAAGATCGCCGAGCAACCTTGCTTCCTTTCATGCTCGTTAAACGTATTTGAAAGGGCGTCTACCTGGTATAAGTTTACCCCTTTTCCGGACCTTGTAGACTAATTACGAAAAAGGAATACTCTAGTCACATTGGCTAGAAGAGTTCTCCATTTGCATCATTTTATGCTTTTTCGGGCCTTGGAGACTAACTTACGAAAAAGAACACCAATGGAGTCCACTTACCACTTTCAGACTCTCTAAACATGAAAGCGACCACTAGCAATCACCATCCTGGGCTCGTAAAACCAACAGGACAGTAATCATAACCACTGCAGAGTCTTCTTATCGTTTTCAGACTCCTTAAAAATGAAAGCACTAATGAGCACAAACAGTCCTGGGCACACAAAATCCATAGGACGGTACCATTTCAGAGCACACTTTTATCCCTTCTTGGAACTCATTAAAACCATGAAGAAGGACCCAATGGTGCTTCTCGATGCCACAACAGATCACGTCCACTCACAGGGCAGCTTCCCCATTTTGGTCGCCTTTGTTCAGAGTATTCTGCAGTATGTCACCTTGAGAATCCCTAGACAGCACCCATCAGCTTGACCCCCCCAAAGTCAATACATACCCTTCAGTCCGTAAAAGCAATGATACCCACACCTACAAGTCAGTTCCCTACGCTGCCAGGTCAACCATGTCATCACGCTCTGAACAAAGGAAGTTTGAGTCTACCCACCATATGACCCCAGTTACTTCCCATCCCCACAAGTATGTCAGTCCTACCATCAGTACCACCACACTTCAGTTTTACACCTCGCGCTCCTATCAAGGAAACATCATTGCGTTGTTAGTTGCTGGTTTCCCTCTATCAACGACAACCAAATTTATTCCAGAGGATAGACCTAGAGGTCCCTGTGTCTCGGACTCATCGCCATTTACGATGAGTGCCTACGAATCATTTCGAGAAGAGTCCCCAGTGCTTCTCCAAATGGTTGTTTCTCACATGCTCGACTTCAACACCTTGATTGCATCGTTGAGACTCGCATAGGGTATTGTTTCTTTCAGTTATCAGTCGAAGACCCGGATACCATTGGACTTCTCCACATTTGAGATTCTACCTATGGATACAACCAGTTACATTCTTTCTATAGATATCCGAGTTGCGCATGGCGACAATATTCAGATGTACCCCAGTTTTATACTCCCTCGAGTATATAGTTACATGTAGATGTACTTCTCAGAGATGACTCTCAGTCATTGAGTCCCTACATATGTTGGACACCTTCAGTTTCAGCAGCTCATCAACCCTTATGAGACCTTCATCAGAACGGTTGGTGCTCTATTCCAGTGTATCAGTTATTCAGATCAGCCATGCTATGATCATGAGTACATCCCAAAATGATGTCCCCTCTGGACCATTATGATGTACCAGCATATTTTTTATGTATTTTCTCAAGTCCCCCTTCTTGGGACTAATTGTTTATCTATGTCTTGATACGAGCATGGGTATGCCCGCCTCGTCCATTATCAAGATTATTCCTCATTCATATTGAGGCCATGTAATATTGTTTATTTTTTGCAGCTTCCGTGGATCCAGTCTCCAATCGGTCTCTTCTCCTCCCCAAAACCCTAGAAAAAAAGACAAAAGAACTATGATGTCTATCGGCCATACGATGAGCTCCTGCCTTCACACATCAGGGGGCAATCTGTTAACACCCAAAAAGTGCTCACTAGCTCATTCCCTTATTCACATGACCCATTTGTCCACTTTTTCCACCATCTGAGCCTCTAAAGCCAACAAAAGGTCACTAAAAGACCTTAATACACCCCTTTTCCCACTCAAAAATATTATTTTTCCTAAAAAAGAATAAAAAACCCTCAAAAAGGGTCCAAAATTCTCAAAAATATTAAAAAGGGAATACAAATATTAATTTTATTCAAAAAAGGAAAAAGGAGGGAAAAGTACCTAAACCATATTGGTCAATACCATTGGTTTCCACAAAACCACAAATGGTATTCCCCACCACCAAAACCTATAAAAAGGTGGTAGGGGCTCCTCATTTCACATCCATCCATATTCCTATCCTCATGCTGCCAAAATCTCCCTTGAGTGTTATACCTCCATATTCCACAGTGTCGCATCTCCACCACAAACAGAGTTGACGACACTTCCCCTGCAGTTGACGACACTTCCCCTGCTATTTGAACCACCCAGAAGATGAATGAACCTTGAAGGTAAATCAACCCTGACAAGTTCTGACCCAGCTGAGACTTTATTTACCTACACTACCGCACCTTGCTCATTTATATGAACGCAGTACTCCACACTACCGCGCTATGTTTTTTCCCCAGAACGTGGTAGTACCGCGTTGTGCTAAGACCACAGGGCGCGGTACTCTTTTATTAGCCTTTTTTCCATGGCTTGTGGGATTTTGGATTTTCGAAGATAATGGAAGATTGGGGTCCCTGATTCGATCTCAACTCATTCTCTGTGTTTAGAAACCCTGATCCACTTATCTCTCCCTAGATCTACCCATCTCTCTTGTTGGTTAACCCTACCATACACTATAAAAGAGAGGCATTCCATGGGGAAGAGGGAGGACTCTTGGAGTACCAAACTTATGATCTTGCAGCATTGTGGAGATAGCTAGAGGAGAAGGCACTTGGAGCTGGAGGATTAGCTTGGACATCAAGCAACCTATGTAAGCATTCTTCAAGTTGTAATAAGATAACTTGTCTTGTCTTTCCCATTTCATGTGTATTGTGCAAGTCTTTAACGTGAAATGTATCTAATCTGGATTTGAATCTAACCTTTACATTCAAGGTATTTGGAAGTTTGTATGTCTGTCCTTTGGTTGATCTTAACAGGTTCTACATTGGAGCTTTGGATCAAGAGCTAGAAGCGGGACAAACGTCAGTTTGAAAGGTGTGTCTTATCTCTCATCATTTCTGAGTACATTTAATCTTGCTGTAAAAGTTAGTTCAGGGATTTCAAGGTAGCATTTGTTTTGACTTGTTTCTTGCTTTAGAGTTAGTTTAAAGTCTGCTTTAAAGTTAAGAGAATTTTGACTTATCCGTAGGGAAAAATTCTACATAACATTGAGTTGTTGGCCATTGTAGCAACCTTGGAGAAAGGACCCTTTGGAGTTTGGAGCTGCTCACCCTTGGAGCTTCTCAACTATCTTCATCACTTGGAGGTATTGTTATTGCAAGCACTTGCTTGCCCCCATTTTCAATACAAAATTATTTCTTATATTTCTTGTTCTTGTTTTTTAATTCAAAGATGCACATGCTAGTTTAGTTTTAGTTTTAGATTTAGCTTATTGTTTTTGCTTAGTATTGAAACTGCTGCTACTAGTTAGCAGGTGCCCATAGCAGCTTGGTTGCAAAACCAAGCCAACAGCTGTTACAGCTAATTAAAACACACATGCAATTAAATAAATTATCCTACACAATCGACTGTCACACCAATCTGCTACAATTATTCAAGATGCAATTATGAACTACCAAAAGGAAAGCTAATTCTCTGTTGCAGCTACCAATAACATCTGCAATAATTACACACCACACAACAAAAGTAAAGCTAAACTACTCTACCTACTTAAACCGACTATCTTTGTGAGAAGGCGTGCCCTGGCCTTCTAACAGAGACGCCGAGAATCACAACAAATTAAGACACAGAAATGAAGAACTCTGCTCTCGTATTAATGATGGGAAATCGTCAGTTTCAATGCTCTGTTAGAGCTTATACCAAATGGTAATTGTCCAACCCCAGGCTATGAGAGCCTTTTGGAATTTATACAAGAAAAATACAGTTTCAGATCCACTATAATCATGCAACAATGAAGATCTATGATCTTCATGCTGCAGAGTTACAGCTAACTAATACAGCCGTATTAAACAAGGTTGTTAATCATGAAGGATGTTGTTGCTCTAATAATTAATGGATCAACAGACTCAACAACTGGAATGCAACCTGTCTGTCGTAGCTAGGTTCTGTTTCAGTGGAATCTGTTACAGTGAGGATCTATTACAGCTCACGTGGAGGATGCACTGTACCTTCGAGTATGAGGAGCTGGTACTTTTAAGAGTAATAGCTGGCGCCACTTGGCTGATACACCTGCGCTTTAGACCCTGGATAAATGAATTCACACAGATCAGCATAAACCAAGGACTAAGATCCATAATCTTTATATCTATCAATATTATTGATTGATCTGGAGAAAGACATGGATATAGCTTATAAAAGTAGGATGAAATCAGGGCAAAATGATGTAATAAGGATCGCCAAAAAGGGGCATTTCCTAGACCCAACAGCGAGTTTGGATGATGCAGATCTGAGGAGGCCGATATCTATGGCTGAGGTTTTGTTTGCGGATCTAACTTGCATGAAACATCAACGCAATCCAAATCTGCGAAGTTGGTAAAAGTTGCAGCGTTTAACGGCCAGGATTCAAGGCGACATGTGGTGGGATTCGAGGCCACCAAGGATCAGGAAACTAGATGGCCAGGGAAGCTTCCACATCGCAAGAGATGCAGGGGTGATAGCAAAGGATAAATAATATAAAAAACTCGCCTACATGGAGAGATGGATTCCTATTTTGAATCCGAAAGCAATAGGATCAAGCTGTGAAGAAACGGACAGGTCAACTAGGGGCCCAAGCCAACCTTAAAAAACTAGGTAGGTTATCTGCTCTATAGTAAACTGTTTAATGGCTAAATTGAGTGATAGAGAACCCATAGAAACATTGTTTACAGACAGAGACGTAGGGGTCTATGACACTATGATGACCGATGACCCCATGGAAACTGTAAAAAACAAGATGAAACTGGTTAGGGAGCGAGGTATAGATGTGCACCACATCCACCAGTCCTATTCCATCTATTTACAGTCGGCCAAACCCCTGTTTTCCCCGAATTTGTTGAATGGTGCACCTCTAACTACTCTTCTACCGAGAGGGAAATCATGGCTGCTTCCAAGTCCGATATACCGAGGAAGCCCTAATCCAGTTTTTTAGACAATACCTTGTTGAAGTAAAACAAAATTTCTACAGGTCCTATCTGAATCCTATTGTCCAAATACAAGAGCAGGATTTCCCAGCTGAAGCTAGACTATTCACGGAAGAATCCAGAGGTGTTATCCCCATGATGAGCCAATTCCTAGGTCCAGACTCTGATATGTATGTCACAAAACCTCTAATAAGTTTGCTTTTTGTCCTAGGAACCTACCCCCTGGAATCAGATGACCCAAGCCAGTCTACCCAATGTGCATGCCTCAGGTTTGATGAAGTTTTGGTTGAAAGTATACACTCCCAGCTAAATAATTTCCAGGAAACAAGGATTTTCAGATTTCAGTCCTACTTACTAAAAATGTTCCTGGCATTCAATGAGGAAAACTTGCAAATTCCTGAGGTACTACTTACTCAGGATATGTACACTGATTACACCAAGTTCCATGATGAGCTCATGTATGAGGTTTATCAAGTCATTTTACAAAAGAAGTTTCCTAGAGTATTACTAGAAATGCAGGAGTTACTACAACTTTCTCCTGAGAAGAGGGTCGGAGATTGGTTCCTTTCAGAGCATGGCATAGTCATCAGGGTTTATGAGTTTGCTTATGCACCCTACGTGCTACCAGTTTTTGTGACCCCCAGAATGTTTGCATTAGAAATCATCAGACAAAAATTGAAGGCAGAAGTTGAGCACTTTCTAGATCATAGAAAGGGCTCTAATATTGTGTTTCCATGGACTGTAGGTCCATTCTTAATAAAAAACAAAGGATCTCTTACAACCATCGAATGCAAGATAAAGGAGATGGGTTTCAAAACAGAAGCACCCTTAAACTATGAACCCCACCACATCATTTCCAACAGGAGGAAGGAAAGCACTAGGAAGGATTTTGTGCATTTCGAAATTCCAGGAATGGCAGAAGATGCAAATTTATTAGAATGTCCTAGTAGGATCCAAATGGAAATAGACACACCTAAGAGCTCCTCCTTGCTAACACAAGGGAAAACACCCACAGTGCCTGGCTCTTCTAGCCTAGTCCTATCAGTGCCAGCAGCCATGCCTATGGCCATCAACTTAATAAAGTCCAGCAAGGAAGTTGACAGTGTCTCGATGGACACAGAAGGGGAAGCTGAGAGAGCCCCAAAGAGGCATAAAATTGATGAATCTGAGCAGCATCTAGTACCAGTGGGGACTCGTAAAGGAAAAACGAAACAAGTGGATAAGCTACCAGTATTTGAGATCAAAGAGTATGTGTTTAACCCAGCAACCACTTAGCCTACTACCTTAAGCAAGACTAGAGATGAGTTGATAGATGAATACAAGGTGGACTCATGGGTAGCCTCAGAGGAGTCCAATTTATATACTGAATTAAGGCAAATTTAAAGCAAAGAAGTGTCTCTAGTGACTAGCAAGAGCCTCACTCAGAACACCCTGATTTGGGCGTGGCCACCAAGAACAAGGCCATTGAGCTAAGGATGGATTTAGAGCACATCCCTGTCCCAGATGTAATAAACTTGCACAAAGAAACCGAGGATTTTATTTATACTAAACTGTTGAGGAGAAATTTGGAGCTATCAAAGGTACAGGTCAATAAGAGTAAGGTTGTGAGCCAGCTCAAGCAGGAAAAGATGGAAAACAAAGCTCATAAGGAAATGATCAATAAATTGTAGGGTGATATAGTGGCCACTAAGGGGCCAACCTGATAAAAGAGCGAGCATTCAAAACCTACTCAACGAAAAAGACAACATCATCCAATCTCTAAAAAAGGGGCTGAAAATCCCCTCTACCCAGTTAGTAGCAGTCTCTGAGCTAACATAACTGGAGGAAAAGAAGGAGAAGTTGCAGACTGACTTGATAGACTGTAGGGCTAATCTATTGAAGCTTGAAGCAAAGGAAAAACAATGGCAGATAGATATAGCCACTGTGGTGGCAAGTGAGAAAATCTCAAAGGCCAGAGTGGAAGAGCTTGAGAAGAGATTGCAGCAGAAAGAGCAAGAAGTAGAAAGCATGGCCACATCGTCCATAGAGGCTGGTGATTTATCCCTGGTAGGGTATATAGCCAAAGCTAGTATGGAAGATGTGGAGATAACAAGATTACAAAAGCAAAATGTCAATCTGAAAACCCTGAAGGATAATGCAGAAAGAGAAAAGGAGGCTTGGGAAGCCAAGCACAAGGAGTTGCGGGGTAAATATGATGAGTTGGCAAGACAAGCTATAGGGAAGACTTGCTAGAGGCCAGGTAGGTCATCTGGGATCGCATCATTGAAGAAGCGGGAAAATTGAGGCCCTTCCTCAATTTTGTCTTGGACAAGGAAGCAGTGATAAAATTAGCCAAGAATAGTGTGATAGAAGCAAATGAGAAATTGAACAAAAAACCTATAGAGTATAGTGAGAATGCCATCGAACTCTTGAATGGATTATCTATGGAGAAGGTAAAGACAACTGGTGTAACAGATAGTGTTTCCATCATCATTGGAGCCAAAAAAGTGATGCACAAGCACCAACAGGTAAAGGCTATTCAAGCTAAAATAAATGTCATGGCACAACAGATCAAGTATTTCAAAGACATGTTTGACCCTTTGTCCAAGAAAGGGTTACCTCTCTTTTGGGAGGAGGATGGAACAATGCTCACAGAAGAAGAATATCAGAAGAAATTGGCAGGATGTAAAGTGTATTTCAACGATTTTTCAGGTATGGATCAGTTGCTATCAGGGAAGACAGTGGTGGAGAAAATGGAAAAGGATTTTGAGTTAAGCGTGATGATCAAGGAGGCTAGTGCACATCTGCGTAGCTACTCTTATAGGGACCACACTGAGATATGATTCTTAATGAAGGAGTTGGCCACCTCAGAGCTGCCAGCTGCCGAGATATGGAAGCTGGTTGAGAAATATGGGAAGGGAAAGTTGATATTGAACCGCTGAAGATTTGATGATCGTGGGATATCAGCATGGAGGAAATATTCGCTAAAGAATTTTGTTTATTTTGTTAGAGTCTATTGTCTTTCGGTAAAAATGCTCAATAATTTTGTAAAAGGAAATTGAGCCAGTTTTACCAGCATTGTCATTTTGTTGTAACTAATTCCTGAGGGTGGCGAACCTGTTTGAATAGGTGTCACCTACATTGTAACAACTTCCTGTTGAGGCATCTCGATCCAGAAGGATCTGAGCATCTATGTAAGCAATGTAATAGAAGGAGAAAGGGTTGGAAAATTTTGTTCGACTCATGAACTCCCTATGTTATTAAGCACTCTGAGATATATTTTAATAAAATATGGCTAGGTCGAGCAAGGTTTTCTATTAGAGATTCCTGTGTTATTTTGTCTTACAGTCTGTTTACTTCTTCTCTTATGTGAATGTTTCTCTCACTGTTTAATTCATATTGTTATGCTTTTTCATGCTTGGATAAGTGTTGTATCAGGACAGAAGTCATAAATATTATGCTCTGTTGCTTTCATTTCAAGCATCCACTACCATTTTATGCTAAAGTCAGTATAGAATTCATTATCATAAGATCTATATTGATGAGTTGTTCATATCTTCTTCTTTAATCACCAAACAAAAGCTCTTTGACTGTGAGTGGGTGGCTATCCTACCTCTGATTAGTTTTCTTTGCAAAACACTATCATGTTTAATCATATCCTTCCTCCTGCCTCTGGTTAGTTTGATCTACAGTTTGGATTTTTCTTTACTCATGATTTGTGTGTATTTTATGTTTTAAGTGAATTTATTTAATTAAAACATTTATCTATTTCTGCAAATGATTAACATAAATTAATAAATTCATGTTAATTTTTCAATTAGCATTCCAGCTAGAGGGTAATCTTGCATGTGCCTAATCCTTAAAACTACTATGAGTGAATTTTCATTTTCTAATTGTGTCGTGGTTAAACCCGCATTAGTAACTCTGCTATACTCAATGTGCCAAATCAAATAAAAAATAGTAACCTCCCTATACTCAGTGTGCCAAATCAAATATCGTGTCACAATATGATCATTCCACATGTCACCCTAGGATACTAGATATCAACATTTTAACAACAAAATTTATAGACGTTTTGCTTTAAAGACTTTGCTGGAAAGTGGAAATATTCTCAGAGAAAGAGCGACCACTCTTTCTCCAAGGTGTTCTACTGTTACAATTCCCTCCTAAATGAAGGGTCGGCCGACCCTTCTTATTCCAAATATACTTTTCATAATAGTTCAACACTCCAAGAAGGGTCGGTCGATCCTTATTGTATTATCCATTATGGCTATAGCTGAATTGCTGGATAAAGGTTTTGACAATTAACAAAAAGAAGGGGCGACCGATCCTTCTTGTCATATAATGGAAGTCAGGACAAACCATTTTTATATGATATAAATTCTAAGGTCTATTTTTACAAATCCCTCGTAATTGAAGGTCACCCGACCCTTCTTATTCCCCATATTATTTTCATAATAGTTGGAAACTGGAAGAAGTGTCCGTCGACCCTTATTACCAATATTCTTTTCATAATATTTTGACACTGCAAGAAGGGTCGGTCGATCCTTCTTGTGTTCTCCATTATGGATATAGCTAAATTGTTGGATACATGTTTTCATAATTAACTACAAAAAGAAGGGGCAACCGATCCTTGTTGTTGGAAAACAGAAGTCGGGACAAACTATTTTTATATGTTATAACTTTCCACCTTAAAATTTTGAACAATTGCAAATGAAAATTGCAATTTTGAACACTTTTCAAATAAAAAATTGCATTTTTCTATTTTAAATTCACATTTGAAGGTTATATATTCATACCTCCCTTCTAGCATGAAGGGCTTTAATTAAAAAATAATAATAACTAACAACAATTTTCATTCTTTTTATGATATTTCATTCTATTTAGAAAAAGAGAAAAAAGAAATAATGCTTTGATTTAAAAAAACAAAAGGAAAGAATGTTTCTATTAAAAAAAAGAAAAAGAAAGAATATAATAGTTTTCGTATAATGCTACTATAATGATACTAATGTAAATGTGTAAAGTTACTTATTTACAATTACTTCCACAAGTAAAATTCAGTTCGAGGAGCATTATCCCCTGACTACGGATGCCAGCATGATCTATGGGGCCATCCCCCCAGCACGTGGAGAGAACAAGGGGAGGAATCCTCGCACCCCGTGCCCTTAACCCTGCACGTGTTACCCTTCCTAGTCTCAGACCTACTAACGATGATGCACATCTCCACACCTGTCTTCCTACCCATCCACCTACCCTACCATCTATCTACCTCTAAAGCTGGCCACCCCCACACTTGTGTCTTAATGGCATCCCTCTGCACTTTCACTCACAAGTCCCCTTGTATTTACTTTGGCCACCACCCTGGTACAGCTCGACCACACCTCGGCCCTGTGGACATTCATTTAAGCCCTTGGCTCTTTCAATTCTGCTCTCTACTCTTAACTATGGCTCGTGCGAACACCAGTCATGGCATACAGACTCCTTGCTATTTAAACGAGTCCATGCACACCATAGACGGCACTCAGTCTGCCTCCTTGAACCTTTGGTTCAGCTCTGTTCATCCTTATATTCAGCTCCACTTCTGGTTCTGGTCCCTCATAGATTCTTCCGCATTGACCAAGTCCCCTAGTCTTTCATGTTGAGGTGGGGGGAATCATTGCTCTAGGAGCCAGAGCACCCCAAGCTCTAGCAATGGTTTTGACACTGGCATTTCCTTTTCCAGTCGCAACCTGATTGAAGACTGGGAGGGGAAACTGGTGGCAGATCACTTGGCCTCTGGCTCCAATGGTGGTTCAATAAATCACTACTGTCTCATGAAGAATATGTTGGGGAAGATTTTGGATGACATGCTGGTAAAATGGGGTTCTACTCAGAACCAAATGTTGGCCACCAAGGACAAGCTCGTTTCTCTGGATGAAATTCTAGCTAATATCGATGCCACCTTCTCCTGGAGCCAACATGCAATTGTAAGTCGAAGCCCGATCCAGGAGCACTCTATTGGAAAAGGTGATGGAGGCCCTTCCTTTGTGTCTTTGTCGTCCCTTTTGAAGATCCTGTCGTAGCTGCTGCCACGGACACTTCGGATCTCTTTCTGGTCGCCCCTGCCTCGCCTACGGCTCCTCCCGTGCATTTTCCAACTCCGTCCACGATGCGATCCCTGCCATACAAACTCCTGTGTAGCCACACCGAGCCCAACCTCCTTACTAGCAGGAAGACTAAGCCGCTTCCCGTCAAGCTGCCGGAGGATGATTTTTCGGGGTGCTGCCCAAGTAACTTCCCACCCAAATAACTATTGTCGTGACTTCTCCGGAGGTCGACGAGAGGACCGTGTCTCTCTGCTCTGGTTTTGGTGTTTGCTTCACTCCAGTTTTCTGCAAGTTTTGCGTCCATGCTCAAATAATCCTTTGTTCTCTGGTTGTGCCACTGATGGCAACACTCTGTTTTTTGGGGAAAGCTGGTTTGTAACTCTCTAAATTGTAATTCTCTTAATTAAATACTGTGCAATTATACAAAAAAAAAATCGAGAAGCATTATCGGCCACCTTCCTCAGGAGGAAGAGCAGAATATAACCTGTGGTCATGGACATGAGAATTGCTGAGGAAACCTCTGTTCAACGGCATAATTTTTTGTATAAGAGATCCCTACTTGGATGAGTTGTTACATCTATTTTGGAATCTTTTTTGCATCAGCTTGTTAAATTTACAAAGCCATATTGTCATAGTTATTCATGCTCCAAGGCTCTTCTTTTTGTAATGAATGGCTATGCACAGCCTTTTGAATAAATCCATCTATATGCTTCAATATAATTACAGAGAAGTATTTTATAGAGAAATATGGTCAAATGATGAATATATCTTTTTGAATATAACTCATTGTATTTTACATATTAAGAACAAAAGTATTTTACATATAAAGACCAAAAATATGGCTAAATGTTGAACTCACATGGCTAAGAGGCCATTTGGAAAGGCATAGGTCTTTTCTCAGAAGTGCAATGTGAAACGAAGATGGATGTAACCTTTTTTACCAGTATATAATACAAAGTTTCTCTTTTTATCAATGAGTTAGTAACCTCTCTATACTCAATGTGCCAAATAAATAAAAAAGTAGCAACCTCGCTATACTCAATGTTCCAAATCAAATATGCCACGTGGAACAATATGATTGTTCCACATGTCACCCTAGGATACTAGATATCAACATTTTACCAACGAAATTTATAGATGTTTTGCTTTAGAGACTTTGCTGGCAAATGAAAATATTCTCAGAGAAAGAGCGGTCACTCTTTCTCCAATGTGTTCTATTGTTACAATTCCCTCCTAATTGAAGGGTCGGTCGACCCTTCTTAATCCCCATATTATTTTCATAATAGTTCGACACTACAAGAAGGGTTGGTCGACCCTTCTTATTACCAATATTATGAAGGGTCGATCGATCCTTCTTGTATTCTTCATTATGGATATAGTTGAATTGTTGGATAAACGTTTTCACCATTAAGTACGAAAAGAAGGGGCGACCGATCCTTCATGTCGAAAAATGGGTTTTGGGACAAACCATTTTTATATCTTATAACTTAGCCGATTGACTTGTTATTCTAACAATGACTTGAATATTTTAGACATTCATTTTTTCACCTTAAAATTTAGAACATTTATGAAATAAAACCCCACAACCTTTCTTTTCCTTCCTGCATGTTTAAGTTTTAACTGTCGATTTGTCTTGATCCCAGGGATGAGATTACATTGCGTGATTTAAATGAAGTTTAGTTTGTCCGGTTTTTTACTGTTTTTCTGAAGTTGCGGGAAGCTTTGAGTTTTTCCACCAAGTCATTTTCATCCCACAATCCCGCTTATTGCTTATTACGGGAAGACTTTGTGAAAAAAATTTGGACTTTTCATTCCGCAACCCTTAATTGTGGATTGCGGAAAAGTGGTTCAAGTAATAAGGTGTGTTGTGTGGCCCCACAACCCGCAACCCGCAATTGCGGATTGCATAAAATTATTTGTATTATAAAAGGTTGTTTGTGCTCCCACATCCCATGACCGACATTTGCGGATTGCGGATTGTGGGAACCTTTTTTATTGTTGGTTTTCTAAGTTGCGATTCTGCAACCCTCGACCCACAATTGCAGATTGCAGATTGCGGATTGGGGGAACAATGTACATAGTTCCAAAATAAAACTCCTGCAACTTGACTGTACATCCCGCAAGGTTTAATCTCAATCGTTGATTCATTTTCATCCTACGGTCTAGATTTGGATTGTCGAAAAGCAATAAATATGTGATTTTACCTATTTTTCCTTATTATTTTTACTTTCGGAAATAACCTTGCTACTTGAATTTTACTGCGAAGTTTGTGCCATGTCTGTTACCCGTTACTTTCAGCTGAAACAAGTTGGTTTTGCTCATTCCTCTTATTCAATTATCTATTGTTTAAATATTTTGAATTGTTTTTTATTTTTGTTCATTCGTTTATCAGAAAACATTCAATTTCAAACATGTCGAGCAATACAGGTTGTAAAACTGCTCAGAAGGATTTAGTGAATAAAGACCCAAATTTTGGTATTTTCTCGGACACTAGTGATAAAACCATTGAAACCTATCAGCTAGACTGGTCTAGAATCTATTCAATTTTCGATAATGATGACCTATCAGACATTCAGAATGACCAGCTGGCGTATGAGAAAATTAGGGATTCCCAACTTCATACCATTGCTGCCAGACCCTCTATCTTGCCTTATACTGATGCGGTTAAATGGATTGTGGACCACGCTAACCGTAAAGACTGATCATTTAATGACAGTGTAGGGTCACAATTGGCTACCTTCCTCCCTAAGGATTTCATCGGAGCTTATGCTCTTAAACGGTCTATGCAACCCCTTAACGCTGAGTTCATGGAATCTTCTAAGACCAGGTACAATTTCAACAAAATGTTGAAGTCATGGATGAATAAACCTGACAGTTTCATCTGTAGGGATGATAACTTGTAGTCGGTTTCCTGGTTTAAGGAACCTTATTCCCTATTGGCTTCCATGCTATGTAGACTCTATGGTCTCCCAAACTATTCTTTATTTAAAGCTAAGTGGGCTCCTATAGCCCATCATGTTCTAACGACTGGTGAGTCGTTCCCTTGGGCGTCAATCTTGTCTTTTGAACTCAAAACAACCATTCAAGCATATAAGAAGGCACCGACTGTGAAGAAGCCACATTTCCTCTTTTCAGCTTTTGTCGTTGATATATTTTGTGCAGAATTCCAATATCCCAACATGGGATGGAATTGGACTCCATCAGATCCTCCTATCCATATTTATCATTCAGGATTATGGGAGAACAATTATATGCCTTTCATATATGACATTTGTGATCACTTCTTTGGAAGTATTTACTTCAAAATCTTCAGAGAACAGGCTCCTTCTTTCTTAGTTGATGCCAGAACCTTCATTGCCACAATTGGTGACTGGTATGTGTGTGAATCCTTGTCATATGTTAGAGTTTGGGGAGGCAGTACTGTTCATCTGCTACCCAGGATAGTTCCTGATAGATTGGTCATTGAAGAGGTTTCCTATCAAACTGTTACCGATGGTGTGTATTTAAAGCTAAGTGGTCCTAAGAGGAAGGCGTGGCCTAAGTTCCCCTTGAACCTTGGGCCATTGGCCATCCCAAATTCAACTTGGCCTATAGTGTTGGGTGACAAAATTGCTGCTTTAAAATTGGGTTATGTGACCAAAAGAAGACATGATCCTAAAGGTGTCCTAGATGCCCATTTCAAGCACAACCATGTGAGCGGTGGATTTGTTCATGAAGAACTTCCTGATGACTCCATCTATCAGGGAGTACATACCTTTGATGAAGTCTTGGAAAGGGCTAATATTAAAGATGAACATAGCCATATCATGCAGTATCAACATGACCTTAAGACTACGGTTTTGAGCTATAGAGCAATGGAACTAAACCCCATTGAGCAAGCAAGAAAGGATAGAGAGGAGAAAGAAGGTCAGAAAGCACCTGCTCCACTAATGCTGACCTACAGTAAAGGGGATAAAGGAAAAGGTCTCATGGAAGATGCTCGAGAGGTAAAGATTGTTGAACAATCGAAGGTATTGATGCAAGCATCACAGCAATCAAAGCAGAAGTTAGCTTAGGTTCCTTCGATGCTAGACACTCAAGTAGTTGTAGCTCCTAAGATTACTGCTGATATTCAAGTGACTGTTGTAGTTACTCAGACTGTCACCAAGCTAGCCAAAAGGTAGAAAACTCAGACTTCTGCATTTCAAATCCCTACCTTCAATATTAGTGATAGTGATGTTGAAGATGAGGTACATTCTTTTGTGCCTGTGATTGAGGAAGTAACTGAAACTTCACAAAGAATTACAGATTTATTGAATGCTATTGAAGTGGATGATTCTGTCCTAGACCATTAGTTTCTTGAAACTACCCCTGCTGTTGACACCACAACCTCAACACTTCTACTTCCATCTATTCAAATTCTTTTAACTTTGTCATCTGGGGTAACACCTCCATTCCCCATATCCCATATTTTCCATACTCTAACTACCATCACTACTCCATTCCCAGCCATCTCAGTTCCACTTCCTATTTTTCCATTTACTATTACAGAGATCTATTATTTGACTGTCCCTCTGCAATCACCTCCATTCATTTTATCACCACCAGCTACTGATGAGCAGACTCCAGTTCCTCCTTCTTCATTACCAGCTGATGATATCCAAGTTCCACTTTTTGAAGCCTTCACTTCAATTCCATCCCCAACTTCTGTACCAACAGTTATTCAAAATATCCCTTCCACCCCAACTACTTCCCAAATAACTATGTCTATACCTGCTCCTTCTACTACTCAGACATCTTCATTGGTTTCAACACTAAATGTGACTTCATCATTTGCTGAATTGGTAGCTGAGTTTGAGGAAGACATTGTACTCCCTCTTGGGGATTACTTCTACAACAAAGCTTCCAAGTCAATGGTAAGAAAAGGTAAGAAGAGAAGCAGGGATCAAGGTGGATTGGAGGCACCTACTCCTAATCAAATAATTTGGACCAAGCAGTCTGATGACATACAACGAGAAGCATTAGCTGTTGTTGTAGCCATGGGGTGCAAACTATGATTCAGTGACAACACTGAATAGGGATATTGATTTAAAGAAAGAAGAGCTAAAGAAGCTTGAAGAGAAATTGGCCAATACCAATGTGGAACATGAATCTTATGTTACTGATCTCAGGAAGGTATTTGAAGATATGTTTGAAGATCTGTAGTTGAAAAATACTTCTCTCCAGGTTAAATTACATGATGCAAAAGTTGTAAATGCTGCCAATACACAAAGGATAGTTGTGCTAGAAAAACAATGTGAGCATGTAACTGCAAGTGCATCCTCCTCTGCATTCTCTAGGTTTTTCCAGTTGGAGTTTAAGGATTTGGCCATTCAGGTCAATGATGAACATTGTAAGCTGCTAGCTAAATTGTTTCACACCTTGAATGATATCCATGAGACTCACATTGTTTTTGGGAAGATGTCTGTTACTCTTGATCAGTAGGTAGCTAAAAGACAATAGGACATTAAGGCCAATGATGATATTGTCGAATGGTAGAGTTCCATTAAGGAGAGACCTGAGAATATTCCTACTCTCACTAGTTTCCAATTGAAGAAAATCATAATTGCATTGCATGCTTGGCATGATATAAATGATAAGGTTGGAGATACTATCCAGAAAGCACAAGGTGTTTGCGGAAGGAGATGGTACGCTGTGGATAGAATCATGGAGAAGTTGCAGTTCCCTACCATGGACCTCATTGAAAGCGCTTGTCCATTGAAGTTGATGCTATAACAGGTTGAACGACTATGCGAGGAAGCTAACATGTTGCCATTGAGGGGATGATCCACATTTTTATTGGTATTTGGCATAATTTGGCTAAAAATGAGCTGGAAACTCTTACGTGTGATGCCCAGCTAGGGCTTGAGTCGGTCAATTATCCAAATATAGATGAATTGTTAGAAATTGCAACCAAGTGGCAAGATTTTCTTGGCCATTAGCCTAGTTTGAATTTTGAAATCCCTGTTTTTTTGGGAATTTATCCTTTTTAACAAAATTGTAATTATTATTTAAAGGGTAGATCTCTTGTAGGCTAGGGATCATGATGGAATTTCAAGGAGAAAATCAGCAGAAGAGATTGGGCATACTCTGGTTAATACAGGGCTTGTAATTTCTTGCAAACTTTCAGTAATACAGTTATGTTATTCTCTTGCATACTCTTTTGTCTATTAATCAAATTTCTTCGATCAATATTGATTTTCACTTTCAAGTTGTTTATCAATACTGTTTAATCTTTTGCAATCTATAATTACATTGATCTACAATTTTGATTTTTCTCTACTTATGATCTGTGTATCCTTAATGTTTTAAAAGAATTTATTCAATTAAAACTTTTAACTATTTCTACAAATAATTTTTACAGAAAATTATAATTGATGTTAATTTTTCAATTAACATATCAGTTACAGGTTAATCTTGAATGCGCTTGAACCCTTAATTTGCCATCAGTTAACTTTAATTGGTTGATAGTAATTTGAGCAGATAAGTAATTAATCTCCTTTACAGTGTTCATGAATGTTGATTTTCACTTTAGATTCTTTATGAACATTGTTTAATTTTTGCAATCAATAATCCATACATTGATCTACAGTTTGGATTTGTCTTTACTAATGATCTGTGTGTCTTTTATGTTTTAAGTGGATTTATTTAATTAAAACATTTATCTATTTCTGCAAATGATTAACATAAATAAATAAATTCATGTTAATTTTTCAATTAGTATTTCCAACTACAAAGTAATTTTGCATGTGCCTAATCCTTAAAACTACTATCAATGAATTTTCATTTCCTGATTGTGTTTTGGTTAAACCAGCATTAGTAACCTTGCTATACTCAAAGTGCCAAATCAAATATGCCATGTGTCTCAATAAGATCATTCCATGTGTCACCCTAGGATAGCAGATATCAACATTTTAACAACAAAATTTATACAATTTTTGCTTTAAAGACTTTCCTGGAAAGTAGAAATATTCTCAGAGAAAGAGAGGCCGCTCTTTCTCCAAGGTTTTCTATGTTTACAATTCCCTCCTAAATGAAGGGTCGGACAACCCTTCTTATTCGCAATATTCGTTTCATAATAGTTCGACATTGCAAGAAGGGTCGGTCGATCCTTCTTGCATTCTCCATTATGGCTATAGCTGAATTGTTAGATAAAGGTTTTCACAATTAACTACGAAAAGAAGGGGCAGCCGATCCTTCTTGTCATAAAATGAAAGTCGGAACAAACCATTTTTATATGATATAACTTCCAAGGTGTTCTATTTTTACAATTCCCTCGTAATTGAAGGGTCGGTTGACCCTTCTTATTCCCAATATTATTTTCACAATAGTTTGACACTGCAAGAAGGTTCGGTCGACCCTTCTAATTCCCAATATTATTTCCATAATTTTTCAACACTGCAAGAAGGGTTGGTTGATCCTTCTTGTGTTTTCCATTATGCATATAGCTGAATTGTTGGATAAATTTTTTCACAATTAACTACAAAAAGAAGGGGCGGTCGATCCTTCTTGTGAGAAAACGGAAGTCAGGACAAAATTTTTTATATGTTATAACTTCCAAGGTGTTTTATTTTTACAATTCCCTCTAAATTGAAGGCTCGGACAACCCTTCTTATTCCCAATATTGTTTTCATAATAGTTCGACACTGCAAGAAGGGTCAGTCGATCCTTCTTGTGTTGTCCATTATGGATATAGTTGAATTACTGGATAGAGGTTTTCACAATTAACTATGAAAAGAAGGGGAAACCGATCCTTCTTGTCGAAAAACAAGGATTGAAGAAAAAAGTTGTCAAAAACCATTTTTATATGTTATAACTTACAAGGTGTTCTATTTTTACAATCCCTCGTAATTGAAGGGTCGACTGCCCCATCTTATTCCCAATATTATTTTTATAATAATTCGACACTCTCAAAAGGGTCAACCGACCCTTCTTATTCCCAATATTATTTTCATATTAGTTCGACACTGCAAGAAGGATTGCTCGATCCTTCTTGTGTTATCCATTATGGATATAGTTGAATTGTTGGATAAATGTTTTCACAACTAACTACGAAAAGAAGGGGCGGCCGATCATTCTTGTCGGAAAATAGAAGTTGGGACAACCAATTTTATAACTTTTCACCTTACATTTTGAACATTTACAAATGCAAATTACAATTTTCAAATAAAAAATTGAATTTTCTGATTTGAAATCCACACATTTCAAATTAGAAATTGCATTTTTTAATTTTAAATTCATAGTTTCCAAATGAAAATTTTCATTTTTTGATTTGAAATTCACCCTTTTCAAATCAAATTTTGCATTTTTTGATTTGAAATTCACACTTTCTAAATTGAAATTCATAGTTTTATAACAAAAAACTACAATTTTAAGGTTCATAGGTAGTAAAAAAACACACTATTTGAATTGAAAAACACACTTATATTGCCACTTTTAGAACCTGTTTTTGCACTTTAGAAAGGTTGATATTGACACTTTCAAAAGCTAAAGTTGCTCAACGTTTTATACTGTCCTTGTCAGTCGCTGAACGTTGGCGGCATCTTTTATTCAGACACATACATGCTCGTTTGAAGGTACGGTAGTGGAGCTGCCACATTTATTACCCTGCAGTTCAATGCTTAGATTTCACCATCTACACCTCTATCAACCATCATGACAGTACTATTCAGACAGATGTAGGCTGGTTTGAAGGGATGGTAGTGGAGGATGGCATGGGGCAGGGGTCAGCTAGATTCCCTGTAACGTCATGCCTCCAATAAATTATGCCCTCAATCATTATGTTGATGTCGGTTTACATAATTCGTTTCTATCATTGCTTCCTTAGGCATAATTGCCTCTATGTGGAAGGCAGTAATTTTGGTTGTACCGTGCTACCGAGCAAGTACTACAAAATGATTTTCAATTGTACGAGATGGCTTTTTACATGGATTTTGAGTCATTCAATCTCTATAAAGCCATTAATGGAAATCCTCTTGTATGTGTGGGCTTCTGTGAAAATATCTGGGAGTCAAGTCGGCTCTCCGCCCTACTTTCCATAGAAATTCCTATAAACATTTTCAATGGAGTAGGAGACCTCCATTCGAGAGACCTGCAATTTAAAGCTTGGCTGAACTTTTGGGTGTATTTCTGGTGGTTCAGTTTTTTTAATTGGTATATCATGACTACCTGTATGAGGGCGTGTAGATGCAAGGGATCCAGCAAGGGTGTAGGGTATTCACAACCTGGGGGGGAAGTTGCTCTCAGGGAGAAGGCTCGTCTCAACAACACACCATGGGGATGGAAGAGTCTGCCCCGCAGACCTTCAATTGTGGGGCTCAGTATCTAGTAGAGACACCTGCTCCGATAGAGGCGTAGATAGCACACTGCAAATTATCCCTTCTCCGGGAATACAAATCCCACTTGGGAAGGAAATTAATCTCCAACCCCTACTAGGCAGTGAGGATCTTGCTCGCTCGCGAAATTCAAGAGAGGGACTAGCTAGCTCACGGCCTCCGTGAAGCCCTCCAAATTATAAAAATGCGTTTAACAAACTCATTCGGATGGTGTTTGCTTGCTCAAGTCTACTCTGAAAGATTACATGGATACCTCGAGGGACTTCCCTCATGAAGAACCAGTTTCCCCATGGGGGGAACACCTTGCTCCCTGATTGGTCTTCCTGGTCTGCGTTCGTGCTGGTCTTGGTGGTCAGCATCCGGCTTGCTGGTGGTTCACTGTTTTTTCTATGGATTTTTCACTAGTGGCTCGCTGTTTTTTCTGTGTATTTTTCCATGTCTTTGGAAGTTCAGTCTCAGTGCAGACTCCAGATGTTAGCGTGGTTTTGTTATGGGGGCTGCTCAGTCAATATTCAATTGTTAGAATCGGTCAATATGGACCATTGAATAGCATATAAATATTCAATTGTTAGAATCAGTCAATATGGAGCTTTGAATAGCATATAAATAGAAGTGAATTATAATCCTAAGGGCAGATTAGAAGAGAGAGAGATAGTGGAGAAATCCTCTTTTTGGTCTAATATGGATCCGCAGCATTATTTTTTGACTGTTCCTGCGACGGGTTTACCATAGAGTTTAATGAATGCATGAAGATGTCCGATTGTTGTTCTAATTCTGTCTCTGTCTCTGTCTCTGTGTGGTGGAGAATGTTGCATTATGTCTATTATGCTATGGATTGAATGATAATGGTTCATGCGATTAAGTAGAATGGATATGTTATTGTGAATGTTTACTTTATGTTGAATCTGTGAATTGCTTACATAATATGCGAATGATTAGTAAATAGTATGTTGTCAAGTTGATGATTTCTGGTTAACTTTCTACGATAAGAGATTTGTGGGTAAAGTATATTCTCAACGCCACTGCAGAAACTTGGTTCCTGCAGCACCCTTCGCAGGTGTTGTCAGGAAAGGTAGCTCCTTTCCGGGACGGTGTACAAGGGATTGTTGGTGCTTGTTGATGACAGTTAGAACCCCTGTCGAGAAGAGATGAGTCAACACGGGTTTTATCTACAGTTAGCCTGGTTGTATGCTCCTCGGTTTAATCTACTCCGGCTTTTTGACCATACTCAGTATAGCACGAGTTGTTGGGTGCTCATTTGCAATTGTATTCAGTAATTATGTCTTCCATTTTGATTCTTTCCAACATGTTGGATGCACCAACATTTTTTTTTAAATAGAAACATTTTACTTTTTAAAGAGAAACATTCTTTATTTTTTATTTTTTAAAGAGAAACATTCTTTATTTTTTATTTTTTTAAATAGAAACATTTTACTTTTTCTTTTTTCTTTTTTTAAATAGAAACATTTTAGTTTTTAAAGAGAAACATTTTTTCTTTTTTGTTTTTTTTAAATAGAAACATTTTACTTTTTATTGCAATGGGGTAGATACAAAATCAGTGACAATTATATTCAACACTGATTCCATGTATAATTTCAAAAACAAGCAACACATGAATGCATTCCCAGACATACCATAAAGCTAAAAGCAAGATAATGTGTTGGAAAAGGACATTCCCAGACTGAAATGCAAATAGTAATGCCATTAGTTGGAATGATTCTGACTGCGATTAACCAGACATAAAAATTCTTTCTTTTTGTTTTTTGTTTTAAATAGAAACAATATACTTTTGGGTCTGCTCAAAGTTCCAAATCAAATATTCCAAGTGTCACAATATGATCGTTCCACGTGTCACCCTAGGATACCAGATATAAAAATTTTAACAACAAAATTTATATAGTTTTTGCTTTAAAGACTTTGGTGGAAAGTGGAAATATTATTAGAGAAAGAGCGGTCGCTCTTTCTCCATGGTTTTCTATTGTTACAATTCCCTCCTAAATGAAGATTTGGCCGACCCTTTTTATTCCCAATATTCATTTCATAATAGTTCAACATTGCAAGAAGGGTTGGCCGATCATTCTTGTATTCTCCGTTATCGCTATAGCTGAATTGTTGGATAAATCTTTTCACAATTAACTACAAAAGAAGGGGCGACCGATCCTTCTTGTCGGAAAATGGAAGTCCGGACAAACAGTTTTTATATGTTATAACTTTTCACCTTAAAACTTTGAACATTTAGAAATGAAAATTGCAATTTTCAAATAAAAAATTCCCCATATTATTTTCATAATATTTTGACATTGCAAGAAGGGTCAATCGACCCTTCTTGTTACCAATATTCTTTTCATAATATTTTGACACTGTAAGAAGGGTCATTCGATCCTTCTTGTGTTCTCCATTATGGATATAGCTGAATTGTTGGATAAAGGTTTTCACAGTTAACTACAAAAAGAAGGGGTGGCCGATCTTTCTTGTCGGAAAACAGAAGTCGGGACAAACTATTTTTATATGTTCGACCGACACTGGTTATTCCCAGGTAAAAACTCATATATCATGAGGAGAAATGGGGAGCGATCGTAAGACTCAAGCATTTCTCATAAAACAACAGAGGAAGTAAAATAAAATTCCATGGCTTCCCGGACGATTTCAGTTTGCTGTGATATGGGGCATGGTTAGCCTATATATAGTGAGTGGCCACTGTGTTAATGGATTAAAAATATTTTACTGGATTAATTGTACATGTATCACTCCAATCAATTCCTTGAAAATCCAATGGCCAACATTCCTGCTGCCAGCGCATTAAATGGCCTACAACAGGCTCCTACAACAGGATGAATAATATTCGCCATAAGTTTCAGCCTATGTGAATAAAGTATACCATATATTAAATTATGCAATTACTTCACATGAATGTTTTTAAGGAACAAAATTGTTTATGTGAATCAAGCATACCATATATTAACCTTGGATGCGGGCGTCACCATTATACAAGGGGCCACGTGTCGGACACGAGGAGGGCACCTGGGGGAGGAGTCTCAACCCAGGTGCCCCTAACATGGAACACGTACCCCATGCAATATACCACCTCCCTTGCTTCCACTTGCCTGCCCTCACATGTGCGGCTTTATGGATCCTTCTCCATTCTTCGCTCGCAAGTCCCTTCACCGGCTAGTTGGCTGCAACTTTGGAACCTTAGCCCTCTACGCATTCAAAGCAGCCCTCACCTTGGGGCAGATCCTTGCCTATTGGGGAGATGTCCAATTCTCTGTACTCTATCTACTAGGGAGTTTCCCCATTCTCTCTGCTCTATCTACTGGGGAGTTTCCCCATTCTCGAGGAATAATGAGGTAGCTCAACTATTATCAGTTTAAAACTGATTTGGAATGTATCAGTTCTAAACTTCATTAAGGAACTTCTACTCAGCAACTCAACCATAAATTCCTTACATCATCTTCATCTCCAGCTACTTCTCATTTCTCCACAAACTATAAGCTATACTTCTCATTTGGACCCCGGTCATATAACATCCTCGTTGTTGGTTCAAAAAACGCAGGAGCTTAAAACAGTTTCCAAATGTTAAATGGTACCATTAATTTCCTTAATATTCGTTTAAACAATCTTTAAACTAATTTTAAAAATCAAATATGCCACGTGTCACAATATAAGTGTTCCATGTGTGGCAAAATATGTAGAAGTTTTGCTTTAAAGACTTTGCTGGCAAGTAGAAATATTCTTAGAGAAAGAGCGGCTGCTCTTTCTCCAAGGTGTTCTATTGTTACAATTCCCTCCTAAATGAAGGGTCAACCGACCCTTCTTATTTCTAATATTCTTTTCATAATAGTTTGACACTGCAAGAAGGGTTGGTCGATCCTTCTTGTATTATCCATTATGGCTATAGTTGAATTGATGGATAAATGTTTTGACAATTAACTACGAAAAGAAGGGGTGGCCGATCCTTCTTGTCGTAAAACGGAAGTCGAAAGAAACCATTTTTATAATATGGAGAACACAAGAACGATTGACCGACCCTTCTTGCAGTGTCGAACTATTATGAAAATAATATGGGGAATAAGAAGAGTCGACCGACCTTTTCATAATATTATTATCGATATTCTTTTCATAATATTTCGACACTGCAAGAAGGGTCGGTCAATCGTTCTTGTGTTCTCCATTATGGATATAGCTGAATTGTTCGATAAAGGTTTTCACAATTAACTACGAAAAGAAGGGGCAGCCGACCCTTCTTATTCCCAATATGATTTTCATAATAGCTCGACACTGCAAGAAGGTTCGATCGATCCTTCTTCTATTCTCCATTATGGATATAGCTGAATTGCTGGATAAATGTTTTCACAATTAACTACGAAAACAAGGGGTGGACGATCCTTCTTGTTGAAAAATAGAAGTCGGGACAAACCATTTTTATATGTTATAACTTAGCGGAATGACTTGTTATTGTAACAATGCCTGGATAATTTAGACATTGAATTTGTCACATTAAAATTTTGAACATTTACAAATGAAAATTGCAATTTTCAAATAAAAAATTGCAGTTTTTTTGTTTGAAATTCACTTTTGAAATCCAAAATTGCATTTTTTTATTTTAAATTCACACTTTTCAAATCAAAATTGGCATTTTTTTATTTGAAATTCACACTTTTCAAATCAAAATTTGCATTTTTATATTTTAAATTCACATTTTTCAAATCAAAATTTGCATTTTTTTATTTGAAATTCACTTATTTTGAATTGAATTCACTTACTTTGAATTGCAATTCATAGTTTCATAACAAAAAAAGTGCAATTTTAAGGTTCATAAGTAGTCAAAAAACACACTATTCGAATATAAAAACACACTTTTCAAATCCAATATTGCCACTTTCAGAACCTGTTTTTGCACTTTAGAAAGGCTGATATTGACACTTTCAAAGTCTAAATTCACACTTTCTTAGTCCAAAATTTGCCTAATTTGTCCAAATTTAATGAAATTGGCGTTAAGTGTGTTGTAGACTATTATGTAAAAGATTAATCTCATAAATGATTTGTACAATTTGTAGTATGCCTTAATGTTTATGTTTAGTGTTTAATGTTCAATGTTCAAATGGTTTTACGACATTGATAAAACTCAAGTATTATATCTTAGTATTTAATGATTAACATACATGTATGCTATTTAAAATATGAATCTCATAAATGATCTAAAACTTTTTGTTTGGAAGTGTGTTGTAGACTATTATGTAAAATATGAATTTCATAAATGATTTGTACAATTTGTAGTATGTATTAATGTTTATGTTTAGTGTTTAATGTTCAATTTTCAACTGGTTTTACAACATTGGTAAAACTCAAGTAGTATGTATGTTTAATGATTAACATACACGTATGCTATGTAAAATATGAATTTGATTAATGATCTAAAGCTCATAGTTTGGAAGTGTTTTGTAGATTGTTTTATTAAAAAAGAATCTCATAAATGATTTGTACAATTTGTAGTACGTCTTAATGCTTATGTTTAATGTTCAATGTTCAAATGGTCTTATGACATTGGTAAAAATCAAGTAGTATTTCTTAATGTTTAATGATTAACATGCATGTATACTATGCATAATTGGTATGCATTGAGAAGAAATAATGCTATGATGCAAATGCAAACTGCATGTGAACATAAATTAATATTTGAAAATATATATGTAATAGAAAAGTAATTGATATTATAGATGTGATTGAAATCATGGAAAATGGGGATAAGGGTCCTTCGGTTCTTAATCACAAGCAAGGATTCCAAGATTGTGAAGCTTATGTTGAATTAGAGCAGTGGTTAGGTAGAAAGTTAATGAATACTAGGATGAAATTTTTTCCAACCTTGAACTGAGAGACAAGGGTGGCTAAATTTTCATCCCAATATAATTAATCTTGTTGTTAACCACTGTTATAATTCAACATAAGCTTCATGATCCCATAATACTTGCTTGTGGTTAAGAACCAAAGGATCCCTACCCCCATTTTCCATGATTTCATTTACATGACTATAACACCAATTACTCTGCTATTACATCTATATGTGAAAATGTTAATTTACGTGATTCAATTATATATACTAAAGGCTTCCATATTGAGTGTGAGTGAATGCATATTGAATCTAAGAATAAGATAAAATATATTGAATTATAGATCATTTTTAGTAAAAAATTTCAACATTGTTCGATTTCATGGTGATGTAAAAGGATTAAAAAATGATAAATGCCACCAAAAGTAAAGAAATTTCTTTTTTTTTCAATTAAAAAACTTAATAATGTAAGAAACTAATAATTTCACAAGTTATTTTCAACAGGCTTAATTGTTAGAATCTAATCAAATGACAAATATTTTAAATCAAATTGTTTTATTTTACAAAATGTTCAAGATGATACTATTGACAACTAAAGGTCAAAAGTAGATTCGGGGCAGTAGTGGAGGATTCACTATTGTTATCTCGTCCCTTAAAGGTATTTTTGGACATATATGGGGACCTGAATCGATAGTTTTGGCCAAAAAATTGACACAATACAAAGTACATGAGAAGGCACGACCATTATAATCGATATCCAAGAAAAAAATTAAATACATCCACATTCCACAATCAACAATCAACAATGGACATCCCAAATAAACAATACACCGATCCATAAAAAATTGCAATGCTTGGTTGTTTCAATACAAATATAATGAAGATATAACAAAATATATCTAATATACAAGTAATTCAAAAGATGTCGAGTCTGTAGACTTGCTTAAAAACATCACAATGGAATACCATCCTCAATTATTCATTCATGATCAAATTTCTTCATTTTCCATCTTTTAGCTTTTAACTTTATCTTCGATGGAACTTCTATTAATTTTATTCTAGTTGCACATAATAAATTATTATATTAGAAGCATATGCCATCGGGTTCATAGTACTAAAAGTGAATATAATTTTCACTTTGATTGGTTTCTTGGAAAAAATAACATATTAATATAATGGATCCTCTCTCATATATAAGTCCTCTATCGATGTAGTCCTCCAATAACTTCATCTTCCTTTTAGTTCATCACATCAAATAATATTTCACTTTTTTTTGTTGTCAATGGATGAAATCACATCGAAAACATCTCCTGCAGTCAATGCCATTTTTTAAATGTGTTATTGATAACAAATAGTTTACTCTATATACATGATATATAATGAAAAATGTTTTTTTTTTTTATTACATTACCTTCTCTAACAAGATCGGAAATTCTATCACCATCAATTGATACTGCGATGTCCTCTGACTCTAACTCCTCTAATATTGTGAGTGGCATTTTCTCCTTTGGATTAATTTATGTATGTTTCCAAGGTTTAACATTGTTGTTCATTATGTTTTCATAGACTTCTGTAGATTCAATGGTTTCAATGCAAATAGGTCAAATGCATGATAGCTTTCTACTATAAAATGCAAACACATTTTGAAAGGATTTTGTTTTAATAGAGTGCAAATCTCTAGTCCCATGTATGGTGCTAGTGTCGCATGGGATTGAAATATCTATATCTTGGATTGCAATAATCCAAAAAAACCTATGATGTTAACAATTAATGAAGGACCATTTTTCATGTTAGTGTATATGTTTTAAAGATATATTTAAGACTTAAAAATAATGTTTTTTAAATTTAAAATTAATAGAAATTAAAAAAAAAATGTATATATACATGCACACATCTTTTTGATTGTTTATTATACCCATAGATTAGATTTTACGAAACCATTCGAAAACTTGAGCAACTAAATGATCAACTGACAGAATGGTTTATTTTCCATCTTCAGAGTGCTCATTTCACACATGCTCATGCACCATTGTGCTCACCTTTTCCATGGTTAGTATAAAATAAATTCCAGTTGTGTCTAATGTTCAATGCTCTATGAAGCCGATGTAACCAAAATAATGATCTTGAAGATTTAAATTGTCCTACACATCCATCTGACCATATCCAACCTTCATTGGATTCAACTTTACATTTTTTCAGTGGCTCATAAAACATTTTCAATACAATGTCGTATGAAATGTGTATCATGTGCATGATAATCAGTGATATAAAAGTGATATTCTTTTATCACATGTCCATTTTCATTCGTTCCTTTTATTCCATCAATATTGTGTTGATAATGTCTATATAGAACATGGACATATATAGAAACTTGGTCGGAATGATGGTATTCACTTTGTATCTCCTTTTTTGCAGCAATTGTATAGCTCTTTTTCAAAATAAACCACATACAAAATTTCTCCTGGTGGAAATACTTCAAGAGATTGTTTGAAATGTAGGTATTGCCATGCTCTATGTGAATGCTTGGCATGTTTACAAATTTATTTTTAAATTTTCTTCAAAAAATTTATCACACATATTTTATCTTCTCGTAATTTAATTCTTTTGGAAAGAGCATTGGTATAACTTGCATAATAATTGATATATTCATATCTCTTCCTGTCAAAGGTTACATTTGATATCAATTTATCATTATCAATATGATATTTGTAGTGGAATAAAGCTGGATTTCCACAATGATTTCGTTTTTTTCCATTGACACATTTCTTATGGTAAAATAATTCATTGTCTTCTCCTTCACATTGATTTCCAGATATGAAAGCACAAGTTTTTGGAAGGAAGAGGTGAATTTGGCCATAATGTTTATGGCTATTTATTACTTTACTAAGTGGGCCAAAGTGATGCCAACATTTAACAACAATGGTAAAGATGCAAAAATTTATATTCAATCATATTATTGCTATATCAACATCCCTAAAGAAATCTTTACTGATAACGGAGCTCATTTTCAAAATTCAATCATGGAAGAACTTATCGCTAAGTTAGTTCTTTGGAAAGATATTTGTTTTCCATACTATCCACAGTGTAATGGTCAAGTAGAATACATCAATAATGTTTTGAAGACTATGATGCAACTAATAGTTAACAAGAACAAAACCAACTGGCTCTCATGTTGTTTCCGCTCTTTAGGAATATCGAACCCCAACAAAGATTGCGACATGATTCACTCCTTTCCAATTGGAATATGGATTTGAAGCAGCATTGTTGATTGAATGGGATATTCCATCATTGAAACTCGCCATTGAGATCCTACCTTACACCTCTTTTGAAGAATAATGGATCCTCTATTTGCAATGCCTTGATGAAACTTGATGGGAGGATTCTCTTACTAACAAAGTTCTAAAGAAACAAGTTAAGCACCAATATGATAAAAACTCTTGTCCTCGAGTCTTTTGCTAAGGCATTTTATTTTTGGTTTATGACCAAGACCAAGATAACTTAGGTAAGGGAAAGTTTGAACCCATGGAACATGGCCCATTCATTGTTAAAACCATTTTGAAATCAGGAGATTATGAGTTGGTCGAATATGAAGGAAAATTGCTCATGGAGACCCGCAATGGACTATATATGAAGAAATACTTCATGTAGGAATTGATTCCTCGTAACACTTGTTGTATCATGTTGTATTTCATATATTATATTTCCTTTTAGTACGTTAGATCATTTTGGGTGCGCACTTATCTTGCTTGGTATTCATGCTTTACAGATGTCATACGGAACTTTCACTTATTTAGGATTGTAGACGACACCAACCGTAATACTTGGAATATCGCTTCCACCACATGGGTGATATTTTCATCTACCAGCCAACTTATAAGTTCAAGAGGCACTTTCATCGAACCTGCATATCATGTTTTAGATCCTATGTTATTTAGAAATTTATTATGAGTACATCTTCTAGAATGCCAATTTGAATTTATTGAGTATATTCATGTTCCACGACTTTTTAATAATTTGGTTGATTCATTATCTAATTGTGTAATTGATTGGCATATATCTCATTCACAAAAATCCAATAAAAGACCACATGTATAATTAGTCATAAAATTTAATTGTAATCACCACATAAGTAAATGCTAAAATAACATCCATTTGTATAAAATAGGAAACATAGTCACATCCTGATACAAAAATGTGTATGGTTCCAAAATACAAACTTGACTACATGGACACGAATGATGCACGCATAGTCTATAAACCAGCAAAAACCATATAGAATCCATCATAATAGTAAAATTAGTGGATTTTCTTCATGGATCCTCCTATGATGAGTCACGTGGGTGATGATTCTCATTTTAACATATAACTATTGTTTCCACACAATGCAATAAGCGAGATCCATGAAGGTACTCCCGCCACATTGCGTTACATGCACTAAGGGATATCATTGAGACGTGTCAGGGGAATTCACATGGTAAGCCCCTAGAGGTTCCTCTAAACCTCTCGAAGGTCTTAAATGGTCCTCCTTGCACCCTCATCATCATCACCACCTACTTCTGCTCAATGACGATTCAGATGCATACCTGTTGGGTGTTCCAGTCCAACATTTGTATCATTCACAACAATAAAAATTTAGCTACTTTGCACATACCAAAAAAATATAGAATAATTTTTTCTTTTTTTCATTTTCTTCAAGGTATACAAAAACCCATACAAATTTGAAATATTTAAAATTTTTAAAATCAAAACAATTTCACAAAGTATCGTTTATTACCTATTTCTCCCCACTGAATGTCGAGAGGAGGAACTAAATCAAGATCATGATGGAAGTCCATTATGGAAAATAGATAGTCCTTGACCACCATGATTTGTTTTTCCCACAAATTAAAAAAAATCATATCTGAATGTGTTCCTCGGTAGTCCCCCCCCTAGTCAGGCCATCAAATAATCTCATCTCTACATCTGTGGGGTACGTGTCTCACCTGGAAGATTAATTTTTCTTGGACGGATCATAGGAACTCACTCTAAGAAGAAACTACAAAAAATTGAACCATACATGAAATAATTTTGTTCCCATTCCGACACTTAGTCAACTAATCCTTCATGTTGATCACCAGTTTAGTAAACCAACACGGATTAGTCACATCAAGTGAAAGACAAATTTTGCAAAAAATTGGGTTTTTTACTAAGAAAAGGGTCACTATGGTGTATGGTCATGCTTATTCTGAGAACCTAGCGCTAATGGATTTTAAAATTATGGCTTGATTCTCCTACAATCAAGCTTGAAAATTTGAAGGGTTCTTGTGCTCCTCTTTACCAATGGTAAAAAAACAAGTAAAATGGTAAAAATGAGTTCTACACTTATCGTTTACCTTCTTATGACTAGTTTATTTTCCATTGGGTAAAACATTGATGCATATGTACAATTTAAATTTTTGAATATTTTGGATATATGTTGCATAATTCAAGCCTCTGTTTTTACTAAAAAAACATCAGTACAATCAATTTTAATTACAGGAACCAATGAACAGTTACAAGTTTTCTCTATATGACTCAAGACATTGTATGATAGACCTTAATCCATGACGATTAATGTGCATTACATTCTTTCCAAGATTCAACCTACATATGGTTTAGTCCGCATTTCCTCCTTTCTAATTGGTCATGCTGCCTCCTTGATGTTTTGCAGTTACTTGGTACCATTTTGTCATCGATCGACCTTTGATCTTGTCTCAGATAGCTATACTTATGGAGGAAACTAACTGATGAGTGTACATAACAACTATGCTCCTGCTTTAAACCTATTTCCTTGACCTGACCCATGACCTTGGACTGCAGGCACATTCCCTTGAGGCACTCATTTCCTCCATTGCATTATAGAATTCTTTATTCTTTTTCAAGATTACAATAAAAACATAAAAAACTATTAATTCCAAAAAGGGGGAAAATGAGTCCATTTTATTTCAACATGAATAAAACATCAGGGCGAGCGCACAAAGTTGCTCCGCAAAACCATTGCAATGGGGATGCGCTAGCAAGATTAAAACAACCACACGCATGCACCTAAGGCAGCGTGCACGCGCTTCTAGGTTCGGTACCGAACCGAGGCACGTGCACGTGCCTGATGTGTGCGCACTTAGGGGCGCGCACACACTCCTGTTAAAAAAAATAGAGAAAAATGGGAACATTCTACTCATTGGAGTCGAGCATAACTTCCCCTTCGCATGCACGTGACTATAGCCACCAAAAGACGCCATTTCCACTCCAAAACCCACCAAATTGATCCACCAACTCATCAACATGTCAACTGGATAGGTAAATTCCATTGTTTTTGTCATTTTATTCATTCTTTGTGTCATTTTTTTTGTTTATTAAATTGTTAATAATTCCCAAATTTTTAAAACAATGGAGAAATTTTCAATTGCAGATTGTAAACCGAGACAATGAGTGAACAAAATATTAACCCAGAGACTGGTGGAACACAAGAAAACCCAAACCTTGGACCCAATGTCGAAGAAAACCGTCAACAAAATCCAAATGCCGAAGAAAATCAAAACGCCCAACCAAATGTTGAACAAGATGACCTAAACCATTATTTAAATGAAATGAGAGTGCACACTCGAGAACTAAGAAACATGGGGGAACCATCTCGAGTGTCTCTTTCCACATCAGTTGAGAGCTCAATTGAATCCCTCATCCATTCACATCGCCAATTGACTGACATGATTGAATATAGAGCTAGGATGCAGGAGTATTACTCCATGGGAATTTCCAAGGAAGCAATAAAAAATTTGAATATTATAAAGGCCCAATTATACAGTATGTTCACTGATCCAAGAACACAACAACCACCAAACACTAGAAAGCCATGTGTCTGCATGGATTGGTGTCATTACCAACCATGGAGGGAGAATTGGATGCAGAGGTGGTTCATGGTGTATGATAAACCTCCCTGCAATAATAGGGAGGTTCCACAGTACTTTCTTCGACAACTGTGGGATGAGTTTATGCTCGGTTTACATGTCAACTATTTTGACATAACCGAGTTCCAGGGTGTTGGGCGTGACTCTGCCCAAGCTCGACCTGCTGCCAGGAGGAACCCATTGAGAGTACCACCAGCTCCTAGGTGTGACCCTAACCCATCTCCCCAACCACCTCAGTTACCCCACAGACTTGATCCGATCGAGGAGGCATTGAGGAATGTCACACATTGACTCCTCAGACACACCTCCTTTGTAGCAGTGACTACAATGGAGAGGTTGGTTGACGTTGATAGAGATCCAGGTGCAAGGCCTTCACGACAGGGCCAGGATAGACCTGTGACCGGTGGTAGCCATGCTGGGAATTCTAGTTCGATGGGGACAATGCCACATATTTGTCCCCATTGCAAGTACACTTTCCCTAGCCCAATCGAGGGTTGTTATATGGATCAAGTCAGCAATTTTTTTAATGTGTTTTCAATCATCACTTGATAACTTGTAAATTATTTTTAAAGTATTTTTGTTTGAATTAAACTATTATTTCAATGTACAGTTATTCAGAGCTGAGACACCAGCATGGGAGAATGGAGGATCTCCCAACCTGGATGCAGCAATGGCAGCTGCAACTAAAATTGCGACACCTCACACGGAGGTATTTTCAGTACCTCACACAATATCGCTATTACAGATGGCACTTATATTACTTAAGTATTTATATTTATGGCATACACGTTGACAGTTCATACAATGTTTTTGAATATCTTGATTGCCTAAATAATGACTTGTTTAACATGTTCATAACATGCATGCATTTTTGTGTCCACAAGTGTTCCCTGACTACAGTGATCAACCATCCCCGGCAGGGATTAGCAGGTCACCATATACATAGGTACAATGTGTAGTTAAAAGCATGCTTTTAATTTGAATTGTTACGACTTACTATGGTTTAATTTATTGTTTGTTTACTAAATTGTGATAGTACAAATGTACATGTAGGTGCCACCAATAGCTGCAGGTCCCCATTTTAGTCCTATGTTTCCACCCTCTCCCATGAGCCCCCCCCCTTGCTTCCAACTAGACCCCTCCCTCCGTCCACCCCCTCCCTTCCATCCAGCCTCCCTTCTCCAGCCATACTCCCCCCTCAATCCATCCTCCCCCACTCGTCCACACACCCCCCATCTATACATCCTCCCCAATTTCTCCACGCCTCCCTATCTATCCATCCTCCCCCATTTGTCAATGCCCCCCCTTCCTTCCAACTTCCCCTCTTCGTCCACAACCTCCTTTCTGTCTATCCTCCTCCCTCTATGAAGGACTTCCCTCCCATGCACCATCCCTCAACATCTCCCCTATCCCTTTTTGTTCGATACCCTCTATCGTACAACCGGCAGGGGTTCATTGTCCACGACGTCCTCCTCCACCCCATACCACCATGTCTTCTCCCACCATATCTTCCCCACTTCCCACCACTATTGTGGCATCTACTCTTCCAGTATCCTCATCTGTATCTCTAGTGGTTGCACCTGTAGTGGCTGCAACTACATCTGCGCCCCCCCCATGACTCCATCGGAGCTGGTTGTCCATCCATCTTCTCCACCTACTAGCCCAGAATCCCATCCATGTCCATCATCGAAGGTGTTCACGGTGAGAATCAAGCTATTTTATGAAAATATTTTGATGCATTAACAAAAATTAATTTAAGCAATTATTACTTTTCAATGAAATGATTGTTGTAAATGTTGTAGGCTGGTTGAGAGGCTCCGCAGATCCAGGACACCTGCCTCACATTTCCCACTCACATCAGAGGTGATTTATTTAAGATTCAAATTCTACATTTGTTTTATACATGTGGTAAATGTTGCAAAGGATTGAAAATTACGGTATCTTATATCATTTGTTCCAAAGCCTAGAGAGACGGTCTAGTCCTAGATGGAACAAGACTCGAGGTACTAGTAGCTCGAAGAGTAGGAAGATTGACTTTGGAGATGCGCCTGGAAGTGATGGGGGTGGTCACAATGCTTGACACACCATGTTATGCACATTATCAATGATGTGGCACTTTTGTGCGCCAGTTTCCATGTACTTTGTATCTACGGCACGAGTTTCCATATATTTTGGATCTGCGGCATGAGTTGTCGCATTTTTTATAGGGCACGAGTTGTCATTGTATGTACATTGAGAACCATGTTGCACTATTTTCTAGAAATTGTATATGTTTGGATGAGTTTTGTAGCCTTGATGTACATGGATTTTCAGTGATGTGATTTATATCGATGTTGTCTATATTAGTATCTTGTTGTCTAATGTTGTTGTCTCATGTTGTGTGTATCATGATGTGATGTTGTCTAAATTTGGTTTTTACTTCTATCCATCCATGGCATGCGGTCTTAATTTTTGGTACCAATGATGTCCTTGCATTAGTTGATAATGTGAATCAACCTAGAGCTTACCTAGATCTTAGAAGAGAAGTTGGATATCATAGTTCAGCTTGGTTTATCTTTCCACATGTAAAAGCTTGTAATTGTATATCTGTTAAGAAAATATTATTAACATAGGATAACTCAAACAAAATCATGTCTGAGAATTAATCTAAAAACAAACGGAATAAATGGATGGACAAATCACACCTCATGGCACATAAGATATATATTGGGAACCTGAGTACTAGGAAAATAATACTCAAAAATAGAAAATGTCCATTGTTTTCAAAAGGTTAAAATGAGATCCAACATGATTTTTAATAGCTCTACATAATGAGATCCGAAATGTCCATACTCTACATAATGAAATGTTGTCACTAGTATTTATATTGACCATTTTGTATACTTAAGATCATGTAAAAAATTAATAACCAACTTATGGAATCATTTCTTAATCAATTGTCATCATACAAATAAGACAACCTTGAGCACAATGTATAGATAGCTCATTAATTCTTAGTCACGGATATAGCCACCTTTGATTTGATGAACATCACATCCACTACCATTTACAATTAGGAATTCCTTAATTTATCATTATGTGATAGCGATCTAATATTATGTACACACATTGAATTAAACACATATAGTTGACATTACAATAAATGACTACTATGAGGTATATTTTTGAGGCTATATCCACCTCAACACACCAACTTGTTACCCCAATACCCCAAATTCTTTTGAATTCTGTCTGGAAGGGATTGAGGGGTATTAGGACATCATAATTCATCTATTGGACACTCAAACACTTGTTTAAGACATTTAGGACTTGCATTACATCAATGGAGTCACAAATACACCCTCATCAAGTTGCATGCATCCATTAGTGCGCCATCAACACTAGAACATGTAAGCATTACTACATGTTGGAATAAGCTTTACTAATGTTATGATAATATTAGGTTTTCCATCCATTGAGAAGGTTGCCATAGGTGTGCATATCCACTATATAAAAATATTCATGGTACAACCAATTTCAAACCATTAGGTTTCTAAATTAGGTATCCGGTGCTAGGTACAATGGTTTTCTAGTTGTATGCACCCTTGTTATATAGATGAGAAATTATGCATAGATGTGTATAGTGATTTGGATTCAAATGTATGCACATGAATATATATCTACAATGAAAATGATTTAATTTGTATATGTATTATAATTTAGGGATAGATCTTAGGCTACATAATAGGGTTTCATTGTGATTAGAATACAAACTAGGGTTTACACTACCAACTAGGGTTTTTAGGCTAGGCTCTCGTGTTTCTAGGCTAGGATCCAAGCTTTAGGGTCACCATCTAGAGAGCTTGTGTAGTTACATATAAAAGTTAATTGTTAATGTAGTTACATATGGATCTTTATTTGTGTGTTAGGGCAATTCTCGTCTAGAGAGCTTGTGTAGTGATTCAAGGACTTGTTCATGGCTCATGAGCATGCAAATATTCATTTAGGTCCTAATAACCTTTATATTTTTTAATCACCATTTATGTGTATGAATATGTAGATATAGCTTGGATAATGACACATATCGGTAATACTAATTATGACACATATTGTATAATGGATGCATACATGCATATATCTTGTGTGAGAAGGAGACTATTTAGTGGTGGGAAAGTAAATTGGAAAATTACATGAGAAACTATGCAAGAACGAATCAACTAACTATTGCACATGCTAGGGAATGATTTTTTATAATCACTCATGAGAGGTTCTTAGAGTCAAATACATTGGATATAAATAAATTTCTAAAGATAAATAATACATGACCATAGAAGAAGATTGAAATTTGAGGTAAAAACTCATTAATGAAGGTAGAATGAACTTGGATAGATAGATTGGGAAAATTTTAGATGAATTCCTAGAGCTCTACACACAAGTAGAAATAATGAAATAGCGATTTGAGAGCACCACCTTAGACCAAGCCATACCATTAATATAAAATGTACATCACCATCATCATCATCATCAACATCTTCATCATCATCACCATCATCATCACCATCACCATCTTCATCATCATTGTCATCTTTAGGTTCCTCATCAACATCTCCATCATCATCATCTTCATCATCATCATAATCAGCATCTTCATCACCATCACCATCACCATCACCATCATCATCAACGTCTTCATCATCATCACCATCTTCATCATCATAACCATCTTCATCATCATTGTCATCTCTAGGTTCCTCATCAACATCTCCATCATCATCATCTTCATCATCATCATCATCATAATCTTCACCACCATCACCATCATCATCAACGTCCTCATCATCGTCAGCATCTTCATCATCATTGTCATCTCTAGGTTCCTCATCAACATCTCCATCATGATAATCTTCTTCATCGTCATCATCATCATCATCTTCATCACCATCACCATCATCATCAACGTCTTCATCATCATCACCATCTTCATCATCATTGCCATCTCTAGGATCCTCAACAACATATCCATCATCATCATCTTCATCACCATCACCATCACCATCACCATCACCACCACCATCATCATCAATGTCTTCATCATCATCACCACCATCATCATCATCAACATCTTCATCATCATTGTCATCTCTAGGTTCCTCATCAACATATCCATCATGACATATTCTTCATCATCATCATCATCATCATCATCTTCATCACCATCACCACCATCATCAATGTCTTCATCATCATCACCGTCTTCATCCTCATTGTCATCTCTAGGTTCCTCATCAACATATCGATCATCATCATCTTCAACATCATCATCATCTTCATCACCATCACCTACATCATCAACGTCTTCATCATCATAACCATCTTCATCATCATTGTCATCTCTAGGTTCCTCATCAACATCTCCATCATCATCATCATCTTCTTCATCATCATCATCATCTTCATCACCATCACCATCATCATCAACGTCTTCATCATCATCACCATCTTCATCATCATTGTCATTGTTAGGCTCCTCATCAACATATCCATCATCATCATCTTCTTCATCATCATCATCTTCATCACCATCACCATCACCATCATCATCAACGTCTTCATCATCATCACCATCATCATCATCATCAACATCTTCATCATCATTGTCATCTCTAGGTTTCTCATCAACATCTCCATCATCACATCTTCTTCGTCATCATCATCATCATCTTCATCACCATCACCATCATCATCAATGTCTTCATCATCATCAACACCTTCATCATCATCACCATCTTCATCATCATTGTCATCTCTAGGATCCTCATCAACATCTCCATCATCATCATCTTCTTCGTCATCATCATTATCATCTTCACCCAATGTGAAGGCCATGCCAATCTTGCTCCAGGGGACCATTTCTCATCCGGAGGACCCCAGGAGTGCGTGGCCACTGTGGACATGTCAACAATGGGCATGTGGACATGTGGGAGCCGACGGAATCCAAGTCTGCTTTCCGGTTTGGATTCCATGGCCCCAGGGAAAATCCTCAAAGTGTCCCTGAATGGCCTGAGGGTGCCCGACTAGAATTCCCGTAGCAGCCAAACAGTGGCTCCGTTTGTGAATCCGTTGATTCTGATGGGTTCGGGACATCGGGTTTCATCTATGGGACCCCCCACACCATGCCTCGAAGACTAAGAGACAATGCGAATGAGCCATCTCTAGAGATAGGGTTTTACTCAGTGAGGACCATTCCAAACTCGCTCAAGGGGACCATTTCTTGTCCGAAGGCCCCTGGCCGTTCATGGCCACCGTGGATAGGTCCACAATAGCTACATGGACCTGTAGGAGCCGAAAAAATCCAAGTCTGCTCGTCGGTTTGGGTTCTGTGTCCCCAAAGCAAATCCTCAAGGTGTCCCTGAATGGCCCCGGGGTGCCCGACTAGAATACTCGTAGCACCCAAACCATGGCTCCGTTCGTGAATCCATTGATTCCGGTGGGTTTGGGACACCGGGTTTCAGCTAGGGAATTTCCCACACCATGCCTCGAAGACTCGAAAGCAGTTCCAATGAGCCATCTTCGGAGCTAGGGTTTTGCTCAGTGAGGGTCCTTCCAAATTCATTGAAGGGGTCCATTTCTGGTCTGGAGGTCCCCCGGCATGCGTGGCCACCGTAGACAGGTCCACAATGGACACTTGTACCTATGGGATCCGACTAAATCCAAGTTCGCTCGCCCGTTTGGGTTCCGTGGCCCTAGAGAAAATCCTCAAGGTGTCACTGAATGCCCCCGTGGTGCCCGACTAGAATGCCCATAGCACCCAAACTGTGGCTTCGTTCGTGAATCCGTTGCTTCCGGTGGGTCTAGGACGTTGGCTTTCAGCCAGGGGACCCCGACACCGTTCCTGGAAGACCCAGAAATAGTGCCAATGAGCCATCTCCAGAGCTAGGGTTTTGCTTAGTGAGGGCCATTTCAAATTTGCTTAAGGGGGCCATTTCTTGTGTTGAGGCCCCCGGGATGTTGATGTATATGTAACTTTGTAATGTATTTCATTTATATATTTATTGTACTCCTATAGAGATGTATTATTCCTCTATACGGAAGAGTCGTCATTTGTATTGACAAGTGTCGCAAGTGTGTTAACTTGCCGATGGGTTATTAGACCACCTTGTATGGGGCTAGCCCGGATTAATGTAATATGAGGTTATTGTGGTAAGCTAGACAAGTCAGCCCCATAAGTTTATTAGACAGTTAGGACAAGTATAAATAGAGATCTCCCGATCTCTATTTGGATCACTTCAGAACTCACACTTCCATCACTCGGAAAGTGGCGCACATGTGAGGAGGAGGATCAACTGCTAAGAGGAGTCTATCTATGTGTACTTTGGTTGTACTATTGTTCTATCTATCTCTGAGGAAGTTGTGGGGTTTTCACCTTAGGGTTTTCCCCACGGAAACTCTGTGTGTCTATTATCTCTTATATTTTGCTTCTTGTGATGATTGACATACTTGCTATGATTTATATGCATTGATATATTGTACATGTTATTCTCTCAGTAAAGATCCTAGAGTATATTGAATTAATGCTCAAACATTAACATGGTATCAGAGCTAACCTGAGAAGAAGACATTGTGCAGTGGCAGAAACCATGGTTTCTTATTTATTGGGTTTCTCTCCACAGATTTTGGAAAAGCAGTATATTAGATTAACGCTACTCATCAAGGCGAATCTATCTGTCTAATCAGAATTCAATTCTGAGCACTTTCAGTTTTGACCCTAAACATTAGGGTTTCCTAAAAAATAGGAATTTCTGGAATCTGAAGACACAGCTGGAAGCTCCTTGGAAAACTCAAATTTTAGAGCTTTGGATCGAGATTTTTGGCTGGGTATAACTCCGGGAAACTCAAACCCTAATTCAGGGTCCTCCTTAGTGAATCTAGAAAGACTCAAGGGATTTTTGAAGGGTGAAGCTTTGCAGATCTCAAATTTTGAATACACCAGGCTGATCAGCTCATCAAGGCACATCTGTCTATCCTTTCAGAAAGTTGAAAATCACATTTTGAATTTTTGGGTTTTCTCTCACAAACCCTAATCCAAGACCAGATCCAGTTTTCAGCAAATCAAGTGGTAAGACCTAAATCTTCTCTATTTTCATTTGAAGTACTCTTTAAGATGTCTCACCACACCAAGCTTGAGGATAAGCTTGAAGGGGCTGATAACTTCCAATCCTGGAAGTATAGGATTGGGTTAATCCTGGAAGAGAATGAGTTGGACTCATACATAAAAGAAGAGGTCCCTATCCCAGAGGATGAAGAGGCTAAGATATTGCATAAGAAGAACTTGGTCAAGGAAAAGAGAATCATTGTTGATTCTATCAAAGACCATCTCATTCCACATGTGTCATCTCTAAAGACACCCAAGGCTATGTTTGACTCCCTAACCAAGCTATTTGAAGGGAAGAACATAAATCGGAAGATGACTCTATGGAATCAATTGAAAGGGGTCAAGATGTTGAATGGAGAAACCATTCAATCTTATTTCTCCAAAGTCTCTCAAATCAAGGAACAACTTGAAGCTGTAGATGAAATGGTGGAGAATGGAGAAATTGTGATGACCACTCTGAATGGCCTACCTAGGTCATGGGATTCCTTTATTCAAGGGATCTGTGCAAGAAAGAAGTTGATCTCCTTCAGTAAACTATGGGAGGAATGTTCACAAGAAGAGGATAGGATTGTAGCTCGAGAAAAAAAGATGGGAAGTGAAGACCAATCTCTCGCAGCTCACACCAAAAGAAGCAAGTCTAAAAGGGAGCACTCTCAGCAGAAGAGATCCACTCACTATCACCAAAAGAATAAAAAGGATCTAAGCTACTTCACATGCAATGAGAAGGGTCACTTTGCTTCTGAATGTCCCAAGAACAAAAGGGACAAGAAGAAGAAAGGCAACAAAAGAAGGTACCATGCTCATGCTGCTAAGGATGATGAACCTCCAAAGAATAAGGCTAGAGCAGAAAGTGATGATGATTCATCAAGCAAAGAAGAGTATGTTCTAATCTCTGCTCTCACAGGTACTATTTCTCATGGTTGTAATGATTGGCTTATTGACAGTGGGGCTTCCAAACACATGAATGGGTTTAAATAATCTTTTGTAAATCTATCTGAACATGAATCACCCCATAAAGTGAAACTTGGGGATGACTATCAATACCCCATCAAAGGAAGTGGTGAATCCTCCTACAACCTAGATTCTAGAAAGTCTTTGAAGATGAAAGAAGTGCTTTATCTGCCTGGGCTCAAGAAGAACCTTCTCTCCATCTCTGCATTGCATGCAAAAGGCATGAGGGTTGCATTTGTGGATGGCCAAGTCCTAATGTGGCCAAAGGGAAAGACCATAGATGATGTAGTGGTGATTGGAGAGAAAGAGGGAGGTTTGTATAGATTGAAGGGACAACCTAAACATGCCATGGTGAATCATTCCATGGAGCCAAGTGAACTTTGGCATAGAAGACTTGCACATATGCACTACAGAGCATTACCAATTGCAAGTAAAGTTGTCGGAAGGTCTTCCTGAAATCAAGACCAAGCATGAAGGTGTTTGCAAAGGATGTGCAAAAGGAAAGAACATAAAGAAGGAATTTCCAAGCAGTGAAAGCAAGGCTAAAAGTATCTTGGAAATCATTCACTTTGATGTATGCGATCCGATGTCATCCAGTTCTCTGAGTGGGTATGTTTACTATGTCTCTTTCATTGATGACTTCTCCAGGAAGACTTGGGTTTACTTCTTGAAGAACAAAGATGAAGTATTTGATATGTTCAAGGAATTCAAAACCTTAATGGAGAACCAAACTAATAAGAGAATCAAGACTTTCAGATCCGACAATGGTGGAGAATTCACTTCAGGTGACTTCAAGAAGCTATGCAGTGATTTAGGGATTAAGAGGGAGTTGACTGCTCCTTACAATCCACAACAAAATGGAGTTGCGGAAAGAAAGAATAGAACAATCATGGAAGCAGCACAGGAAATGCTACATGACCAGGATCTACCTATGCATCTATGGGCAGAAGCAGCTAGGACAACTATATATGTGCAGAATAGAACACCCCACAAGATATTGGACAGCAAGACACCAGAAGAGGTCTTCTCTAGTAAGAAACCTGAGGTAAACCATCTCAGAATATTTGGTTGTCCAGTATATACACATATCCCAAAGGAAAAGAGGACCAAGCTGGATCCTTCAGTAAAGAAGGGTATCTTTGTGGGTTACAGTGAAAGCTCGAAGGCTTATAGAATTTACTTTCCAGGGTTCAAGAAGATTGATGTCAGCAGAGATGTAACATTTGATGAAAACTCAGCATTCATCAAATCACGGAAGACACCTGTTGAAGATTTTGAAGAACCTAAGGAAACTAGATTTCAAGACACTACCATGACTGAAGCAATTCCAAATGTTGATCATGAAATTGAAGATCCGCAAGAACCTGTAGATCCACCTCCTGAAAAGGACTCTCACAAGAGGAAACTTGCATGGGCTAGAGAGCTCATTCAAGATGCAGAAAGATATGGCATTCCAGAAGAAGAATACAGAGCAAAGAAGAGAACAAGATCACATACCAGCTATGTTGCTTTACTCTGTGATATCATGAACAAAGAACCTTCCAGTTATGAAGAAGCAGTGGAAAAGAAAGAATGGAAGGATGCCATGGTCGAGGAATACCAATCAATAATGAAGAATGATGTTTGGGATGTTGTCCCAAGATCTGAAGGGAAGTCTGTTGTGACATCCAAATGGATTTACAAGATCAAGCATGCTGTAGATGGTAGCATAGAAAAATACAAGGCAAGATTCATAGCTCGTGGCTTCTCTCAGAAAGAGGGAATAGATTATGAAGAAACGTTTGCTCCTGCAGCTAGGTACACTTCCATCAGATCAGTACTTGCTCTGGCTGCAATGATAAAATGGAAGATACACCAAATGGATGTGTTGGCTCGGTTTTGCAACCAGGCTTAGTGCTATGGGCACCTGCTAACTAGTAGCAGCAGTTTCAATAGAAATAAAAACAATAAACTAAATAAACAATACTTTTCATGGATCTAAACAAGAATCTAAGCAAATAATGTAAACATTTCAAAATCAAGAACAAGAAACATAATAAATAATTTTTTGTATTGAAAAATGGGGGGCAAGCAAGTGCTTGCGATATTACCTTCAATGGTGAAGGTTGATGTTGAGCAACTCCCAAGATGAGTAGCTCCAAACTCCAAGAGGTCTCCTTCTCCAAGGTTGCTTCAATGGCTAAAAGTGCTCAGGGGAGATTTCAGCAGCATAAGGATGAGATAATGGAAGGATGTGAAATGAGGAGCCCCTACCACCTTTTTATAGGTTTTGGTGGTGGGAGATACCATTTGTGGTTTTGTGGAAACCAATGGTATTGACCAACATGGTTTAGGTAATTTTCCCTCCTTTTTCCTTTTTTGAATAAAAATAATATTTTAATTCCCTTTTTAATATTTTTGGGAATTTGGACCCTTTTTGAGGGTTTTTTATGATTTTCTTGGAAAAATAATCTTTTTTAATGGAAAAAGGGGTGTACCAAGGTCTTTTGGTGACCTTTTGTTGGTTTCAGAGGCTCAGATGGTGGAAAAGTGGACAAATGGGTCATGTGAGTAAGGGAGTGAGCTAGTGAGCACTTTTTAGGTGTTAACAGATTGCCCCCTGATGTGTGAGGGCAGGAGCTCATCGTATGGCCGATAGACATCATAGTTCTTTTGTCCTTTTTCTGGGTTTTAGGGGAGAGAAGAGACCGTTTGGAGACTGGAGCCACGACCCTTGGAAGCTGCAAAAACAAAAAATATTACATGGCCTCAATATGAATGAGGTATAATCTCTGATAAAGGACGAGGCGGGCATTCCCATGCTCGTATCAAGGCATATACAAAACAATTAGTCCCAAGAAGGGGGATCTAATACGTGAAGAAATATACTGGTACATCATAATGGTCCAGAGGGGACATGATTGTGGGATATACTCATGATCATGAATGATCGCAATAACTGATACACTGGATCAACTGTGGAACTGCTGAAACTGAAGGTGTCCAACATCTGTAGGGACTCAAAGACTATGAGTCAAATCTGGGAATAAATGTAACTGTATACTCAAGGGAGTATGAAACAGGTGTGAATCTAAATACTGTCGCCATGCGCAGCCCGGATAACTATAGGAAAAGTGTAACTGATATTATCCATAGGAAGACTCTCAAATGTGGAGGAGTCAGGAGGTATCCGGGGTCTTCGATACAAACGAACAGGCCAATACCCTATGCGAGTCTCAACGATGCGATCAAGGTGTTGAAGTCGAGCATGTGAGAAACAACCATTTGGAGAGGCAGTAAGGATTCCTCTCGAAATGATTCGTAGGCACTCATCATAAATGGTAATGAGTCCAAGACACAGGGGCCTCTAGGTCTATCCTCTGGAATAAATGTGGTTGTCGTCGACAGAGGGAGACCAGCAACTAACAAGGCAATGATGTTTCCTTGCTAGGAGCGCGAGGTGTAAACGGAAGTGATGTAGTACTGCTGGTAGGACTGACATACTTGTGGGGATGGGAAATAACTGGGTCAAAAAATGGGTAGACTCAAACTTCCTTTGTTCAGAGCATGATGACATGGTTGACCTGGCAGCGTAGGGAACTGACTTGTAGGTGCAGGGATCATTTTTGACTGAATGGTATATATTGACTCTGGGGGGGGAGGACAAGCTGATGGTAGCTGTCGAGGGAGTTTCAGGGTGACATACTGCAGAATACTCTGAACAAAGGCGACCAAAAAATGGGGAAGCTGATATGCGAGTAGGTATGATCTGTCGTGGCGCCAAGAGGCACCCTTCTTCCTTCTTCATAGTTTTAATGAGCTTCAAGAAGGGATAAAAGTGTGCTCTGAAATGGTACGGTCCTGTGGATTTTGTGAGCCCAGGACGGCGCATGCTCATGGTTGCTTTCATGTTTAGAGAGTCTGAAAACAGTAAGTGGACTCTGTTGGTGTTTCTTTTTCGTAAGTTTAGTCTCCGAGGCCCGAAAAAGTATAAAATGATGCGAATGGAGAACTCTTCTAGCCGATGTGACTAGAGTATACCTTTTTCGTAATTAGTCTACAAGGTCCGGAAAAGGGGTAAACTTATACCAGGTAGACGCCCTTTCAGATACGTTTATCGAGCATGAAAGGAAGCAAGATTGCTCGGCGATCTTTTCATTGTTTTAGGAGTCAGAAAAGAGCTTAACAGAAACTCCCTAAGTGCCTTTTTCGTAAAAGGGGTTGCTCGGCCCGAAAAAGGGGTAAAATTATACCGAACAAAAATGGATTGACGAGGGCGAGAAAAGGTCTCAAGCATCGTCATCTGTGCGGAAAACTGGATCCGGTGACATAAGGATTGTCGAAAACGAAGAACGGCCGATGTGGCACGCAAACCGAGGTGACGAGGGGGCGTGGAAAAGATGCCCGGAAATTCTAGAGGTGAGAGCGAGAAATGATCTCTAGCATCATCAAGGGCGCGGAAAACTGAATCCGGCGATATAAGACACATCGAAAACGGAGAACGGCCGATGTGGCACGCAAACCGAGGCGACGAGGGGGCGTGGAAAAAATGCCCGAAAAATCTAGGCGTGAGAGCGAGAAATGATCTCTAGCGTCGTCACGAGCGCGGAAAAATGAATCCGATGATATCAAATATATCAAAAATGGAGAGCAGCCGAAGTGGTACGCAAACTGGGGCGACAAGGTGTCGGGACACAATGTTGATATTGGTCCTGGTGAGAGCGAGAAATGATCTCAAGCATCATCACGGGCACGGAAATATGAATCCGGCAGTGCAAATGGTGCAAAAAACGGAGGTCATAAGGACTCCGGAATGGTTAAAGGAAAGAACTAGGTTAAAAAATGGCTACAAATAAAGGTGATCCCACCAAGCGAAGGATGCAGTGGTGGGGAGAAATGATGACCCGTGGGGGAAAAATACTAGGTGTATCAAATCAACTGAAATATACAAGTGACACATGACCTCAAAAATGGTTGAGATCACGAATATGAAAAAGTGAGCAGGGTTAATGACCTGCCCCCATGCTATGTGCATGGGGTTTGTGATTGTGGATCACATATGTGTTGGTTTGAACGATGGGCTCATTGAGGTGTTGAGATAGAGATGATGGGGAAGGTTCAAAATGATTGATCATGCCCCCTATCCCGGGGTCGAGGTAATCTATTATGCCCCCTAACTCAGAGGTGTCAATGTGGTGCAGATGTTGTCTCATAGAGAGATCAATAGGGCATTGAGCAACTGCTGGCGGGGTGTTATACCATGAGGCTGTGGGTCGTGGTGGCATACTGAAGTGATGATATGATGATGGGGGATTCCCTTTGTGGGGTGGATGCCCCCAGTATCGCTGACGAGGATCACGATGATGATGAGTAGGCAAGGTTTTGGGCCTGCCCCCATGTTGTGTACATGTGGTTTCCTGGTCGATTTGAAAGGGTTGAACCTGTGTGTCAAAGGGATCAATGGAAGGGGCCGACCGGACAGAGGGGTATCTAGTGGAGATCGTATAAATGGCGGGGTCAAGGCCAGGCATTTCGGTATCTGACCAAGTAAAGACATCAGTGAATTCTTGAAAGAGTTGTTGGTATTCTCCGATCTCATGCTCACTGTGGGAGGTTCCTAATGTGATGGTATGAAGGGCACCAAGTGGGTCAGAGATGTCAATGTGGATGACGGGAGAAATATCGGCCATGGGATCCGTTAACCAGTCGATTTTAGTAGGAAGGAAATCTTTGGACTCAACCGCGGATTGGGTAGCGGTGGTGGATGAAGTCTCTTCCAGGAGGAAGTATGGACGATGGTGCATGTCTTCCCCGGGATAATCAAAGGTAGTAGGAGTCTCGAGAACCTCTTCTTCATTGCGGGAGCTTTGAGTGGTCAAATCGAGCGATGAGGTAGTGGTAGTCGAAGAGATCATGTAGATGGTGTTAATCTCTCCGGATGAGGATGATGGGGGAGGGTAGATCTCCTCGATAGTAGGGGGTGCCGTCTCAAGGTCCAAATTGTTCATCTCGTAGAGAGCTGCTCTATAGTCAGGTAGATCCGGACAATGGTGAGAGTAGTGGCCGTAAACACTGCATATGGCACAAGGATGGTTGGTGCGCAGAGATCTGTCGCGAGGCTGAGGAGGTGGCTCAAGTCTAACGACTGGGATGCCGGCGTCATCGTCCAACATATTCATATGCTCTTGGAGAGATGGTAACTGTGGGCATTGATGAGTTGGATGGCCTATCTCATCGCACAACGAGCATTTAGGGGGAGCTCGAAACACCGGTGGGGGTTTAACCGCCATGGGTGGGGGTACCGCAGTGTATGGTTGTGGGCCTCTGCCCCCAGTAGGCCTGATGAATGGAGGGGGGTTCGTCGATGACGAAGGAGTATTGATACCGGGAGGTGGTTGGGTAGAAGTAACAATGGGTTGCACCGGTTGCAGGATGACATTTGGTGTCAGTGGAGGAACGGGAGGCGTAATATACCACACGGGTAATCCCAATGTTAACCCGGGGAGACTAAGGGTAGCCATAACCGGGGCGCTTACTACACCCGAAGGAGGAAATAGAAAGGGGATGGTGTGGATGGGTGTAACACCAATGTGACTGGGGATCAATGGTGGTTGACTACCGGATGTTTGTGTATTCTGTGAAAGAGTACAGAGGTTTGCGACTTGGGTCTCCGGTGACGGTGGTGGAATGGCCTGGAATGTAGAGGTCATTGGTGTATCTGAGTAAAGTCTGGGTCCCACAGAAGAAACAAAGGAGGTAGTTGCACTAGAAGCGGGTTGTTCAACCATGGGAAGAACATTCTCGGGTGCTGCAGGGGCGTTGGGATCATAGTAGGTGAGTTGGTCAATTTTGACCACGCGTCCCTCGTGGGGGAACATCATGGTGCGGAAGACGGAGGAGGCGACCGCTTTCATGGCGTACATGTAACTGCGGCCAAGTAAAAGGTTATAGTCGAGCTGGGCGTTAATGACCTCTATGTCGATGAGCACAGTTTTCCCACCTAATTGGACGGGCACCTTGGGTAATAAACCTTGAGGTTGAGCTGACCGGCCGTCGTAGGCCCGCAATGCAGTGGTGGATTGCTGGAGAGTAGGGGATCCCAACTTTTGCCAAACAAAAGTGGACATGACACATGTAGATGCACCTTCGTCGATGATACATCGATGGATGACAAGATTCCGAATAGAAACGGAAACTTGGACTGCTATGGTAGAAGGCAGTCGTGGTTCAGATTGGTCTAAATCAAAGGTCATCAAGTTCGAATTATTTGGGTCAATCGCCCCAATGGCGGAAAGTAAAGTCTTGCACTGAGTAGGACAGGTTTTTAAGACTTCTAACGCAGACATGGCTGCGGGAGATTGAGCTAAGTCATCTACAATGTTGTAATTCGACGCAGCGCGAGAATTAGGATTACTGTTGATGCGACGAAGTGGGAAGCGAGGTGCTTTGGAAGCGCCATCAAGTGGAGCCGGAGGTATACGTAACGTTTGATCTGTGGGATTAACGTTAGTGTTTTTGTCGGTGGGAGGGGCTTCAGAGGTGGAGCCATATTGGTTCCGACGGGTTTGGAGGTTGGCAGCGGCAGTCGACATCATCAACAAATGGTGAGTACCTGAATCAAACATGGGTTGATCAGGGGCTGCATATGTGATCTGCTGTGGTGGCACGTTTCCCTGAGGGGGGGCTAACGGCTGAGTGTTCACTACACCCTGGTTTGGAAAGGGGTTTTGCAGCACCAAGGGTTGATGTTGAGGTGGTGGAGGGTTGGGTGGCGGCTGAGGAACCGCTTGCCCTTGACGATGTGCATCGTCGGTCCAGAGTTGCCGAGCTCGCTCCAAATGTGGGCAAGAATGCGTGTAATGACCATAGACTCCACAGATAGAACAAGGGTGGTTTGTTCTGAGGTTATTATTTCTAGGCTGCTTAGGATTCCGATCCGGATTGCGGTTGGGAGGAGCAGCATTGTTATTCTGCGGAGGATTGGGAGGTGGAGGACCTTGCTGATGTTGTTGGTTATTACCGCGGTTATGACCTCTATCACGGTTCTGCTGCGCACCTTGGTTGCGCTGGTTGTTTTGGTTCTGGGGCTGGTTGTGCTGTGTGTACACTTGCCCTTGAGCAGTGGGAGGATTTTGGTTCACCACAGGTGCAGGAGCAGGTTGTGGTGGATAATAAGCCTGTGGTGCTGGAGGTGGTCCAGTTGCCTGCTGGGGCTGTTGGTAACCCTGAGCTATTGGATAGTACAATGGTTGAGGTGCAGCTGGGGCAGTTTGCTGTGGGTACTGCAACGGTTGTGGTGAGAACTGAATGGGGTTCTGTGTAGCAGGTTGAGCATAGTATGTAGGAGGCACATATGCTGATGGCGCTTGCCCATAACAATGTTGTGGACAAGAGGGTCCATGAATGTGATGGGTCTGGTTTGTTGGAGCATAAGAAGTTGTTGCTCCGGAACTGGATGTAGCCCTAGAGAGGTCTGGGGCTGGCATGGTGCTCATCATGCTGAAAGGTTTTGCTTGCGGTGTAATTTGGCCAATAATGCCATCAGCGGCATGTGATGCCCCCGGTGTGTCACTGCGTGCAGAGTCACCTCGTGGGGCGTCAGGTATGATCGTGTATAGGTAACCTGACTGGGCATAGATAAGATCAAACTGTTGGGCCTTAAGGATGGCCTCCTCCTCAGACTGGGGTCTTTCAGATGCTACATCCTTCACAATGAGAGGAAGGAGGGATTTAAGGAACCAGTCTAAAAAGATTCGGTCGTCTAATTTGATCTTGCATAGGCTTCGGCGCCGACGCCAATCATGAATATGGTCAGTGATATGCGTGGCTGTGTTCTGTCTGCAAGACAGTAGGATCTCGACGCCCGCATCATAGCGGACCGGTAGCTGAAAGAACTGCAGGAAGGTCGAGGCAAGGGAGGTAAATGAGGAATGCATCCCATGGGGTTGCTCGATATACCATTTGGCTGCAGAGCCAGTGAAGGTGCGCTGTAATAAACGGAGGCGGATAGAGTCGTCCACTATGGAGTTGGAGGAACACCATAAGTGGAAAGACATGATGTGGTTCTGGGGGTCTTCTCCGGCCTTTCCCTCAAACTTAGGGATGTCAGAGGGAAGCTTAGTGGGCATATGGGGCCAAGCAGGGTCATGCCTGATGGGGTCATTTGTGAGCCTAGCTAAATCTGGCAGGTTGAGACTTGCCATGTATGGTAGACTAGCGGATGTAGTGACCGGAACCGGGACCTGCCTAGCCATTGTGGTATGGTGTAGGGGTCCAGTAGCGCCTATAGGTATGCTAGGTATGGAGGGTATGTGCCCTCCAAAAGGTGTGGCCTGATATGGGTTAGCACTCCCAAGTGCAACCTGGGTTACACTTGGGTTAGGAATCGCACTAGGGATTCCTGGGATAGCACTACTGAGTGCAACATGGGTTACACTCGGGTTAGGAATCGCACTAGGGATTCCTGGGATAGCACTCCCAAGTGCAACAGGAGTGATACTTGGGTTAGGAATCGTACTAGGGATTCCTGGGATAGGGTTTGTGGAAACCGAAGGGGGTATGACCCCCATGTTGGGCATGCCCATGACAGGTGGTGGCCCTGTGTTAGGCATTCCTGAATGTGGAGTGGTACCCATATTGGGCATACCCAAGGGGGTGGATGTTGTCATGGATGGTATTCCTGCAGAAAGGTCTGCTGATGTCTGACCTATGGTTAATGTAAATTGTGGATCATCTGGTGTTCCAGACATAATTGTGGTCGGTGGTAACTCTGTGGGGTTTTCGGATTCTACCTCCAAATCAAAGGTGAAGTGGGGTATGTCAGAATCGGATGACCGTCTAAATGATCGACGATGTGTCGAATCAAGGGATAATGCTCTGCGTCCGTGACGTGGAGAGCCAAGTGGACTGAACTCTGGGAGTTCGCCCCGTAGACGACGAGAACGTCTAGAATTCTCAATGGTGAGAAATATGTTTTTTGTTTTATGTATAAAATGTTGTTTTAAGTATCAGGTGGTGATATATATGTAAAAGACTCAAAACCCTAATGCAACCAAGGGTGCAAGAAGGGGAGTGAAAAAAGAAGGCTCACAGGCCAAAAAATCAATCCTCAAAAAATGCACTTATCCTAGCAGCTGTGCTACAATAAGTGGAGGAATGCAACAACCGGTCAGAATACCAACATGCAAGCGGCTCCTAGAAAAAATAGGTGTAACTAGACTCAAAAGGTGGTAAAGATCATGCAAACACCTAATCTAAAAGTATTGTGACTCAAACAGACGATATCCCCTGCAAGGTGATGAAATCCAAGTCAGACAATATGAATGTAGAGACAACGGCTAGATATCCCCCTACCGGGAGGGACACCGGGTAATCAATCCTAAAAAGACAGGCTACTAGGATACTCCGTTCATGACGCGTCGAGAAAAGGTAAATCTGCCGTTTGGTCCTTTGATCGCAATATCCCAATACAGGGATATCCCGAGAACTGCGAATGGTAGCCCTTCGGTTACTAAATGGGTTTCGGTATCCCACTCAGGCTTCCGGAACCATCCTCGCGACTTCAACCCTCCTAGGGGAGAGGCCTTCCCACAAACCGGTTGTGACCGCGCCAAAAAGTACTAAGAGATTTTAGCTCCCTAATTGGACAACTTCTATGTCTCAAATGTATGAACTGAGGGGTGTTATTGGAACACCTATCCCCCCAATACTACCTAGCTACAAGAATTCTTTTTGTGTTCCCCAAGTGGGGTTAAGAGTGTGTTCAAATTAGGGTAAGTTTTAAGTCTTAGTTCAATTAAGTGATCGTGTGAGTGCACGTGAGGTGTTGTAAACTGAACTTGAAAAAATTAAATGCTTTAAGGGAAATTTTTTAAAAATAAAGGACTTTTCGAAAAATAACAAGCAAATAGTTAAGACTTTTTTCACTAAAAGAAATTAATTTGCTTTTTCAAAAATAACTCAAAAAATAATGGATTTTTTGGTTTTATGAAAGCAAATAATAAACTCTTAAAAGAAATAAATGGATTTCTTCGTTTCAATAAAATTTGCTAAGGGCAAGATTCTAAAGAAGTAAACAAGAAAAAATTTGAATCTAGATAAAGAATGCCAAAATGAATCTTTCTTTCACTTTCTTGAAAATTTTTAAAAAGATTTCTATGTATGCACTTTTAAATAGTAAATTTTTTTTCTAAATCTGGAAAATGTGCAGAATTTAGTACTGTAAAAAATGTGCTATGGGCAGAAAGTACAGTAAAAAATATTTTTCAAAATCGGGATGGCCGAATGAAAAAATTCAGCCGCGCAGGTTTTGGACGAACAGCCGCGATGGGCCGCGCGGGTTTTGGCCGAACAGTCGCGATGGACCGCGCGGGTTTTGGACGCACAGTCGTGATGGACCGCGCAGGTTTTGGGCGCACAGTCGCGATGGACCGCGCAGGGTTTGGGCGCACAGTCGCGATGGACCGCGCAGGTTTTGGGCGCACAGTCGCGATGGACAGCGCGGAAAAAGGCCGCGAAGCCGCGGTGTGCAGCGCGGAAAAACACAGAAAAGTCGCGATGGACCGCGCGACTGTCTGGAAAAAGGCCGCGATGGACCGCGCGGAAAAATGCAGAAAAGTCACGATGGACCGCGCGACTGTCTGGCAAAAAGCCGCGAGGCGGAAGCCGTGCACGGAAAACGAGAAACGAACTCAAAAATTTAAAATTTAGGGCTGTTTTTTGGGGCCAAATCTCAGACCAGCAATGGATCTGCTGTCTAAGATGGAAGATCTATGGATCTAATGGTTAAAAACTCATAAAAACTAAGATTTAATGGCAAAGCTAGAGATCTAAAGTTCAAACCAAAGCGGAGTCGCCAAAAACTGTTGGCTCGGTTTTGCAACCAGGCTTAGTGCTATGGGCACCTGCTAACTAGTAGCAGCAGTTTCAATAGAAATAAAAACAATAAACTAAATAAACAATACTTTTCATGGATCTAAACAAGAATCTAAGCAAATAATGTAAACATTTCAAAATCAAGAACAAGAAACATAATAAATAATTTTTTGTATTGAAAAATGGGGGGCAAGCAAGTGCTTGCGATATTACCTTCAATGGTGAAGGTTGATGTTGAGCAACTCCCAAGATGAGTAGCTCCAAACTCCAAGAGGTCTCCTTCTCCAAGGTTGCTTCAATGGCTAAAAGTGCTCAGGGGAGATTTCAGCAGCATAAGGATGAGATAATGGAAGGATGTGAAATGAGGAGCCCCTACCACCTTTTTATAGGTTTTGGTGGTGGGAGATACCATTTGTGGTTTTGTGGAAACCAATGGTATTGACCAACATGGTTTAGGTAATTTTCCCTCCTTTTTCCTTTTTTGAATAAAAATAATATTTTAATTCCCTTTTTAATATTTTTGGGAATTTGGACCCTTTTTGAGGGTTTTTTATGATTTTCTTGGAAAAATAATCTTTTTTAATGGAAAAAGGGGTGTACCAAGGTCTTTTGGTGACCTTTTGTTGGTTTCAGAGGCTCAGATGGTGGAAAAGTGGACAAATGGGTCATGTGAGTAAGGGAGTGAGCTAGTGAGCACTTTTTAGGTGTTAACAGGATGTCAAGACTGTTTTCTTGAATGGTGTAGTTGAAGAGGAAGTGTATGTGGAACAACCACTCCGTTTTGAAACACATGACAGGGAGTCATATGTGTGCAGATTGAAGAAAGCCTTGTATGGCTTAAAACAAGCTCCTAGAACTTGGTATGGTAGGATGGATAGTTTCCTATCTAGTTTGGGATTTACCAAGAGTAAAGCGGATTCCAACTTTTACTACAAGGTTGATGAAGGCAATCCTGTGATACTACTTCTATATGTGGATGACCTGTTTGTAACAGGAGATGATAGATTGATTGCCGATACAAAGAGGAAGCTTACTGCCGAGTTTGAGATGAATGACTTGGGGATGATGCACTACTTTCTACGTATGGAGGTGTGGCAGAGTGCAGATGGAATCTTCCTTGGACAAGGGAAGTATGTAGTAGAAATCCTGAAGAGGTTCAGGATAATGGACTGCAAGGCCATGGCCACACCTATGGCATCGAACCTGAAGCTTCTGTGTGATGCCTCATCTGAGCCGGTTGATGTCACTGTGTATCATCAGATGATTGGGTCCTTAATGTACCTGACGAACACGAGACCAAATATTTGCTTTGCGGTGAACAAATTGAGCCAGTTCTTGACGGATCCAAGAGGTGTTCACCTGGTTGCTGTAAAGCATATTCTGAGGTGCCTGAAGGGTACAATTGACTGTGGGCTCAAGTATGATGCTAATCAAAAGTTTAACCTACAGGGTTATGCTGATTCAGATAGGGCAGGTAGTGTTGCAGATAGGAATAGCACTTCTAGGTGCTGCTTCAGTATGGGATCAGGTGTGATCTCTTGGTTTAGTAGGAAGCAGTTTTTCGTAGCACTGAGTACAGCTGAAGCAGAGTATGTTGCATCCTGTTCGGCTAGTTGTGAGGCAGTATGGCTATGGAAGCTACTGTCTAAGTTATTTGATCTACCACTAGAGGCTACTAGTATCTTTTGTGACAACCAGAGTTCTGTGAAGCTGTCTGAGAACCAGGTGTTCCATGACAGGTCGAAACACATAGAGATCAAATACCACTATATCAGGGATATGGTGCAGAGAGGAGCGGTGAAGCTCCTATATATTGCAATGGATGAGCAAATTGCAGATGTGCTGACGAAGCCACTAGCCAGAGTGAAGTTTGAGTACTTCAGAGAGAGGCTTGGTGTTTTTCAGATCGATGACACTTCGAGGAAGAATTGATGGAGGCATTTGATGAAGCCATTCCAAGCATGTTGGAAGGAGGATCCTTCACATGGCTGTGGATGTAAGCGCTAGATGATGAGCATCAGGATGAGATTCTAGTTTCTACTCTGTATGCATCATGTTGGATGCTGGATATGATCAGTTGGATCATTTATGTATGTATGCATCATGTTGGATGCTGGATATGATCAGTAGGATCATTTATGTATGCATCATGTTGGATGCTGGATATGATCAGTTCATCATTTGTATGTACTTTGTATAAGCATCATGTTGGATGCTTGGACCATGTATTTGTATATGTGTTAGGTGGATACTTTGTATGGTCAGGTAGATCATGTATGTTGATATGTATCAGGTAGATACATTGTGTGATCAGGTGGATCATGTATCTTTGTATGTATCAGGAGGATACATTGTATGATTAGGTGGATCACGTATGGTGATATGTATCAGGTAGATACTTGGTATGCATCAGGTAGATGCATTGTATGATCATGATGATCATGGTTGACGAGCTTCAGGATGTTGCTCCAGATGACATGCATCAGGACGATGCAGTGATGATGATCACGGTGATCATGTGTAAATCAGGATGATGTATGGTGAGTATCAAGATGATACTTTGTGGCCATGGAACAGGTTGTGCATATGAGCATGTCTGGGAGATCCTTCAGGTCGGAGTTGTGTACCTGTAACAACCTGGGATGCTCTTTCGAGACATTGCTCTATGAGGACATATAATAGTGCCCTGGAATATCCTTCAGGTCGGAGTTGTGTACCCGTAACATCCTTGGATGCTCTTTCGAGTTTTGTCCTATGGAATATATTAGCACCCTGGGAGATCCTTCAGGTCAGAGTTGTGTACCCGTAACATCCTAGGATGCTCTTTCAAGGTTTTTCCATGACCACATGTAATTTGTGCCCTGGGAGATCCTTCAGGTTAGAGTTGTGTACCCGTAACATCTTGGGATGCTCTTGCGAGGTTTTGTGGTGACCGCATGTAATTTGTGCCCTGGGAGATCCTACAGGTCAGAGTTGTGTACCCGTAACATCCTAGGATTCTCTTACAAGGTTTTGTGGTGGGGGTCACTTGTAATAAGTCCTAGAGATCTGGACAGGATGAAAAAGGCCTCAGATGCTCTTTAGGGTTCTTGCTAGTCAAGAGACTCTTTTAAGGTTTTGTGACAGTCACATGTAATTTGTGCCCTGGGAGATCCGACAGGTCGGAGTTGTGTACCCGTAACATCCTGGGATTCTCTTTTGAGGTTTTGTGATGCACGTAATAAGTCCTGAGGATTCCATTGTATGGCCAATGATGATGAAGACCTACAGGTGGTGGGCCTACATCCAGTATGAAAAAGGACTGGCTCTGTAGAACTTCCTATGACGAGTAGATTCAGAGATTGTTTAAGATAGCAGCAGTAGTGACGATGACGATGATTCGAGGACGATGCATCAGTGACGATGATCCAGAGAAGAAGACTTGTGCTAGTAGATATGTGTCGGGAAATACCTTCCTAGTTAAGAGGGAGTGTTGATGTATATATAACTTCGGAATGTATTTCATTTATATATTTATTGTACTCCTATAGAGATGTATTATTCCTCTATACGGAAGTGTCGTCACTTGTATTGACAAGTGTTGCAAGTGTGTTAACTTGTCGATGGGTTATTAGACCACCTTGTAAGGGGTCGGCCTGGATTAATGTAATATGAGGTTATTGGGCAGTCAGGACAAGTATAAATAGAGATCTCCCGATCTCTATTTGGATCACTTCAGAACTCACGCTTCCATCACTCGGAAAGTGGCT
>BSBM01000315.1:5200000-5227500 GCA_027924585.1 Larix kaempferi | reverse complement strand
ATTCTGACAGTACACGACGGGCTGCATTAAAATATTTTGTAAGAGATGTTTTTCCAATCAAATTAAATGCAGATTGTAGATTTCTAACAACATGATTGTTGTACTCTGAACTTCTAACTACCTTTATGCCCAAAATTCTCCTAACATGAGCTAGACAATGTGATTTAAACAAAGAAAGAAACAATTGACATTTTGCTGCATCGGTTTTGGATCCAAAAAATTCTTTCATTATCTTGCTATAATGGAAATCAATAGTGTGTTTGGGCAACTTACCTTCAAGTCCTCAAAATGAACTTTTATCCACATGAATATGTCTAGGATTTCTTCATCATCCGCTTGATATTCGAGGAAAGGGAGTCAGCAAGGAAGTATGAGTCTCATTAACGGTTTGTTGTGGCTCTTCATTCACAAATTGGTCCTGTAAGGGAGTGTGTTCGCCATGTGTGTGCTCTTATTGGGGAGGTTTCCAATTAAGAACTCGTTCAACATCCATCCCTTCATACTTGACATCAAGCAAGATTATTGACTTCAACCACTTTGTCATTTCTTGTTGATGGATCTAAGGCACTAACATTTTAATTTCTATGGTTTTCCATGTACAACCTGGCATTTTCTCTTATCTCATGGACCTTTTCAAGGGGCAGTTCCTTCCTTATAGACTTTATTTTTTTATTATGTCTATTTCCCATATTCAATGTGTTTTAAAAAAAACAACAATATCACCCCTGCAAGAATGAACAACAAATAAGATATTAAAACTCGATGTGCATGATTATTAAAGCTTGATGTAGCAATTGATTATGTACAACAACATCTAGTGAGAATGTTTTCATATAATCTTAAAAGCTATTGAGAATGCGCTAGATATAACTACAACAACACCTCTAGGAACTCAGTAGGATGGTATTGGATGGTGTTATGGGATGTTAGTAGGAGAAAATTCCCTACAAGGGAGAAGCTCCTACTCACTTCATTTTCATGTTATGGATGAGGGAAAATAGCCCCAAAAGATTAAGAGTTTTCAATTCTTTAGGTGTTTGTGTGAGTTGTTGTAGTGAAACCATGAGGAATTCAACAAATGTTTGTGTACTAGATGGAGGAATGTGATTATGAAATGTTCTTGGTGGTGATGCAAGTAATTTGTTTTTATTATCTTCATGAAAGGTTGAAAGCATTGCTTGGTGCATGTTGTAGTTTTTTTTGGTAAGATGTTTTTATTGTCTATGTTGAAGATTAAGAAGACTAAAATAGATCTATCATACAATTTGTGAGGAAAAACTAAAATAGATGCCATTCAAACAAGTGAATGAAGACTAAAATACATTTACAAGATAAAATTGTCAGCATGCCTCAAGGATTATGATTGCTCTTTGCTTCAAATGTAAAATGCTCTTTTGATGTGTGCACTATATGTAAGAAGAGTTCATGTGTGTCCAAGTAGCATGATAATTCAATCCAAGGAGCCAAATAGAGTCCAATTGTTGTGTATTCACTCAAATGATCCAAATAGAGCCCAAGAGGTGTGTATTCAATCCAAAGAGCCAAATAAAGCCCCAAATGTTGTGTATTCTATCCAAATGGTGAAGGAAGCACCAAATGGTCTGTTACTTCAATCTAAAATGTAAATACTTGACAGGTTGTGCATGAAAACAACGAACAAAGCATGATGAATCCGAGAAAAAATGCAGGAGAAGATTGCAGGTGATTTTCTAAATTTTATGTTCAGCAGGGACGCACACGCGCTAGGGAGTGCGTGCGCACTAGGTGAACGTTGTATAGTTCGGTGGGTAATTTTCACTTCATTTATTACCCAACAAATCTAAATGTGTCGGTTTATTCCTAAAGCCCCTCACCCATAAAGACCTTTAGGACCTCTTCTAACCCATAATCCCTAAGTGCATTTAAGTGCTTCTAGGTGTTTGGGGGTTTTGGGGTATATTTACAAATATGTATTTTAATTTCAAAACATTAATTTAATTTTGAATTAGAAGCATATGTATTACATCAAGAATAATTAAATACATAATAGATATAATGAAATTCCGCTGAAATGTATGGAAAAATAGAGAATTTTGGATAGATCATCAAGTAGAATATTTCTCTTATTACTAAAATAACTAGTATGAGATGCATAGATGGAAAAATCCCAGTGCAGTAAAGGTTTTCAGGGTTACTGAATCGGATTGTGCAACCAAAATATTCAATTTCAGCAGATTTGCAGTTTAAGATGTTAATGAAGAGTATTTCTTTGTAATTTTTTACAAATCTAAAAAATCAGATCAATCATATTTTTTTAGAAACAGATAAAAAATACATTTGTCGCTTGAAATCCTTCCATTCACCAACTTGTTTCTAAAATCAATCAAACATAAAATAACTAAATCTTTAAACAAATAGGCATACCATCTATTTCCAATTCTACCCATTCCATGCATAAAGTGATGTTGTACTGTGCCATTTTTCGACATATTTGCCTCCACTTGCTCTCCAGGAGAATCTATGTTGTAAAAAATTTATAAAAAGAAAAAAACTCAATTTGTTCTGTAGATTAAAACCCAAGTGAAAATTTTACAGGCATTTTACCTACATCCCCAAAGTCTCAGGTACAAACCGAAATGGATCCAGCTACTTAAGGAGTGGGATGCGAGCACTAAACGATTTTAGATATTGAAAATGTTGGACAACAGAGGAGAATTGGTGAAAATATTATGAAGGTGTTGAGGCCTTGGATGTGCAGGGTAAGTGCAAGGTGTTGGAATGGGTTCCAAGGCCCCCAATAGAGGGTGAAAAACGAGACTGAGAGGCTTCGAAAGACCCTACACAAGGGCAGTTCTATCTCCAGCCTATTTGGTATGGAATGTTAAATTTTGAGCATTAATTCATTATACTCTAGGATCTTTGCTGAGAGAATAACATATACAATATATCAATGTATGACAATCACAATATGACAAGCATCACAAGAATCAAAAGCATAAGAGACAAGAGACACAGAGTTTCCGTGGGGAAAACCCTAAGGTGAAAAACCCCACAACTTCCTCAGAGATAGAGAGAGCAATGGCTCAACCAAAATACAACCAAATAACACTGAGATAGTCTCCTAGCAGATGATCCTCCTCTTCCTCACTAGTGCGCCACTTCTGAGAGTGAGAGTGAGTTACTTTTTCGAGTGAGTAAATTAGAGATCTCCTCTCTCTATTTATACTCACCTTTTTTCCCAGTGACCTTATGGGGCCGACTTGTCTAGTTAGATACATCCACATTATATTATATATAATTCCGGGCTGACCCCTCAGGGTGGTCTAATAACCCATCGGCAAGTACACACACTTGCGACACTTGTCAATCCACATGACGACACTTCCTTATAGAGGAATAACACATCTCTTATAAGGGTACAATAAATATATATAAAATACACAGATGAAATACATTCTGAAGTTACATATACATCAACACTCTCTCTTAACTAGGAAGGTATTTCTCGACACAGATCTGCTAGACAAGTCTTCTTCTCTGGATCATCGTCATCGATGAATCGTCATCATCATCGTCACTGCTGCTGCTATCTCAACCAATCTCTGAATCTATTCGTCATAGGAAGTTCTATAGAGCCAGTCCTTTTTCATACTGGATGTAGGCCCACCACCTACAGGTCTTCATCATCGCTGGCCATACTGTGAAATCCTCAAGACTTATTACGTGCGTCACAAAACCTCGAAAGAGCATCCCAGGCTGTTACGAGCACACAGATCTACCTATAGGATCTCCCAGGGCAATGAATTACATGTGACCTCACCACAAAAACTTGCAAGAGCATCCCAAGCTGTTACAAGCACACAGCTCTACCTATAGGATCTCCCAGGGAAATTAATTACATGTGGTCATGGAAAAACCTCGCAAGAGCATCCCAGGACTGATTACGGGCACACAAGCCAACCTATCGGATCTCCCAGGGAACCGAATTATATGCCATAGGATAAAACCTCGAAAGAGCATCTGCCAGATATCCCAAGGCACCGAATTACATGCCATAGGAAAAACCTCGAAAGACTATCTACAGATCTCCCAGGGCACCGAATTATATGTCCTTCCAGAGAAAAACTTCGAAAGAGCATTTGCCAGATATCCCAGGGCACCGAATTACATGCCATAGGCAAAACATCGAAAGACTATCTGCAAATCTCCCAGGGCACCAGATTACATGTTCATCTGCACAACCTGATCCACGGCCATAGAGTATCAACCTGATACTCACCATACATCATCTTGATGTACACATGATCACCCTGATCATCATCACTGCAACATCCTGCTGCACATCATCTGGAGAAGCTCGTCATCCATGATCATCCTGATCATACAATGCATCCATCTGATGCATACCAAGTATCTGCCTGATACATATCATCATACACAGTGTATCCACCTGATACATAGATACATGATCCACACAATGTATCCATCAACATAAATGATCTACCTGATCATATCTGATACATATCAATATCCATGATCTACCTGATCATATAATGTATCCACCTGATACATATACAGATACATGCCCCAAGCATCCAACATGATGCATATACAAAATACATACACATGATCCAACCGATCATATCCAGCATCCAACATGATGCGTACATACATACATAAAAATGATCCAACTGATCATATCTAGCATCCAACATGATGCATACATACATACATAAAAATGATCCAACTGATCATATCTAGCAGAAACCAGAACATCATCCTGATGTTCATCATCCAGCGCTTACATCCATAGCCATGTGAAGGATCCTCCTTCCAACATGCTTGGAATGGCTTCAGCAAATGTGTCCATAACTTCTTCCTCGAAGTGTCCTCGATCTGTAGAACACCAAGCCTCTCCCTAAAGTACTCGAACTTCACCCTGGCTAGCGGCTTCGTCAGCACATCTGCAATCTGCTCGTCCATCGCAACATACAGGAGCTTCACAGCTCCTCTCTGCACCATATCCCTGATATCATGATATTTGATCTCTATGTGTTTCGATCTGTCATGAAACACTGGATTCTCGGACAGCTTCACACAACTCTGGTTATCACAGAAGATACTAGTAGCATCCAACGGGAGATCAAATAACTCAGACAGTAGCTTCCATAGCAATACTGCCTCACAACTAGCTGAACAGGCTGCAACATACTCTGCCTCAGCTGTACTCAGTGCTATGAAGGACTGCTTCCTACTAAACTAAGAGATAACACCTGATCCCATACTGAAGCAACACCCAGATGTGCTCTTCCTATCTGCAACACTGCCAACCCAATCTGAATCAACATAACCCTGCAGGTTAAACTTTTGATCCGCTTCAAACTTGAGCCCATAATCCACTGTACCCTTCAGGTACCTCAGAACATCCTTTACACCAACCAGGTGAACACTCCTCGGATCCATCAAGAACTGGCTCAATGTGTTCACAGCAAAGCAAATATCTGGTCTTGTGTTCGTCAGGTACATCAAGGACCCAATCATCTGACGATACATAGAGACATCAACCGGCTCAGATGAAGCATCACATAGAAGCTTCAGATTCGATGCCATAGGTGTGGCCATGGCTTTGCAATCCATCATCCAAAATCTCTTTAGGATATCTACTGTGTACTTTCCTTGACCAAGGAAGATCCCACCTGTACTCCGCCACACCTCCGTACCTAGGAAATAGTGCATCATTCCCAAATCTTTCATATCGAATTCAGCAGCAAGCTTCCTCTTAGTATTTGCAATCAGTCTGTCATCTCCTATTACAAATAAGTCATCCACATACATGAGTAGAATCACAAGATTCCCTTCCTCAACCTTGTAGTAAAGGTTGGAATCCGCTTTACTCTTGGTAAATCCCAAACTAGATAGGAAACTGTCCATCCTACCATACCAGGTTCTGGGAACTTGCTTCAAGCCATACAAGGATTTCTTCAATCTGTACACATATGACTCCCTGTCATGTATTTCAAAACCTAGTGGCTTCTCCACATATACTTCCTCTTCAACTACACCATTCAAGAAAGCAGTCTTGACATCCATCTGGTGTATTTTCCATTTCATTGTTGTAGCCAGGGCAAGTACTGTTCTGATGGAAGTATACCTGGCTACAGGTGCAAAAGTTTCTTCATAATCTATTCCCTATTTCTGAGAGAATCCACGAGCTACGAATCTTGCCTTGTATTTCTCCACACTGCCATCTGCAACATGCTTGATTTTGAAGATCCATTTAGAAGTTACAACTGACTTCTCTTTAGGTCTTGGGACAACATCCCAAACATCATTCTTTATTATTGATTGATATTCCTCAACCATGGCATCCTTCCATTCTTTCTTTTCTGCTGCTTCTTCATAACTGGAAGGCTCTTTGTTCATAATGTCACAGAGTAAAGCAACATAGCTGGTATGTGATCTGGTTCTCTTTTTTGCTCTGTGTTCTTCTTTTGGAATGCCAAATCTTTCTGCATCTTGAATGAGCTCTCTAGCCCATGCAGGTTTCCGCTTATGAGAGTTATCCTCACGGGGTGGATCTACAGGTTCTTGTGGATCTTCAAACTCACGAACAACTTCTGGAACTGCTTCAGTCATGGTAGTGTCTTGAAATCTGGTTTCCTTAGGTTCTTCATAAACTTCGATAGGTGCCTTCCTTGATTTGATGAATGCTGAGTTTTCATCAAATGTTACATCCCTGCTGACATCAATCTTCTTGAACCCTGGAAAGTATATTCTGAAAGCCTTTGAGCTTTCACTATAACCCACAAAGATACCCTTCTTTCCTGAAGGATCTAGTTTAGTCCTCTTTTCTTTTGGGACATGAGTGTATACTGGACAACCAAATATTCTGAGATGGCTGACTTCAGGTTTCTTACCAGAAAAGACCTCTTCTGGTGTCTTGTTGTCCAATATCTTGTGGGGTGTTCAGTTCTGCACATATACAGCTGTTCTAGCTGCTTCTGCCCATAGATGCATAGGTAGATCCTGGTCATGCAGCATTGCCCTTGGTGCTTCAATGATAGTTCTGTTCTTCCTTTCTGCAACTCCATTCTGTTGAGGATTATACGGAGCAGTCAACTCCCTCTTAATCCCTGAAATACTACAAAGCTTCTTGAAGTCACTTGAGGTGAATTCTCCACCATTGTCGGATCTGAATGTTTTGATCTTCTTGTTAGTTTGATTCTCCATCAAGGTTTTGAATTCCTTGAATTTATCAAACACCTCATCTTTTCTCTTCAAGAAGTATACCCAAGTCTTCCCGGAGAAGTCATCAATAAATGAGACATAGTAAACATACCCACTCAGGGAACTGGATGACATATGACCACATACATCTGAGTGGATGATTTCCAGGATGTCTTCTGCCTTGCTTTCACTGCTTGGGAAAGCCTTCTTAATATTCTTACCTTTTGCACATCCTTTGCAAACACCTTCATGTTTGGTCTTGATTTCAGGAAGACCCTCTACTGCCTTGCTTGCAACTGGAAGTGCTCTATAATGCAAATGAGCAAGTCTTCTATGCCAAAGTTCACTTGGCTCCATGGATTCATGCACCATGGCATGTTCAGGTTGTCCCTTCAATTTATACAAGCCTCACTCTTACTCTCCAGTCACTACTGCATCATCTATGGTCTTTCCCTTTGGCCACATTAGGACTTGGCCATCCACAAATGCAACCCTCATACCTTTTGCATCCAATGCAGAGATTGAGAGTAAGTTCTTCTTGAGCCCAGGTACATAAAGAACTTCTTTCATCTTCAAAGATTTTCCAGAATCTAGGTTGTAGGAGGCTTCACCACTTCCTTTGATTGGGTATTGATAATTATCCCCAAGTTTCACCTTATGGGGTGATTCATGTTCAGATAGGTTCACAAAAGATTCCTTAAACCCAGTCATGTGTTTGGAAGCCCCACTATCAATCAACCAATCATTACAACCATGGGAGATAGTACCTGTAAGAGTAGAGATCATAACATACTCTTCTTCACTTGATGAGTCATCATCACTATCACTTTCTGCCCTAGCCTTCTTCTTTGGGGGTTCATCATCTTCGGCAGCACGAGCATGAAACCTTCTTTTGCTACCCTTCTTCTTCTTACTGGAGTTGTTGTTATTATCCCTTTTGTTCTTGGGACAATCTGAAGCAAAGTGACCCTTTTCATTCCATGTGAATCATCTTAGGTCCTTCTTACTCTTTTGATAGGATCTATTGTGGCGAGAGTGCTCCTTCTTGGTTTTGCTTCTTTTGGTGTGAGCTACAAGAGCTTGATCTTCACCTCCCATCTTTTCCTCATGAGCTATAAGTCTAGCTTCTTCTTGAGAACATTCTTCCCGCAATCTGTTGAAGGAGATCAACTTCTTCCTTGCACAAATTCCTTGAATGAAGGAATTCCATGACCTGGGTAGGCCATTTAGAGTGGTCATCACTACTTCACCATTCTCCACTATTTCATCTACTACTTCTAGTTGTTCCTTGATCTAGGAGACCCTTGAAAAATAAGATTGAATGGTTTCTCCATTCTGGAACTTTACTCCTTTCAATTGGTTCCGCAGGGTCATCTTCCGATTTATGTTCTTTCCTTCAAATAGCTTGGTCAAAGATTCAGACATCTCTGTGGGTGTCTTAAGAGAAGACACATGGGGTATGAGATGGTTTTTGATAGAATCAACAATGATTCTCTTTGCCTTGACCAAGTTCTTCTTATGCAATACCTTGGCCTCTTCATCCTTTGAGACAGAGATGTCTTCTTTCACATATGAGTCCAACTCATTCTCTTCCAGGATTAACCCAATCCTATACTTCCAAGCTCGGAAGTTATCAGCCCCTTGAAGCTTATCCTCAAGCTTGGTGTGGAGAGACATCTTAAAGAGTACTTCAAATGGAAATAGAAAAGATTTAGGTCTTACCACTTGAAATGCTGAAAAGTAGATCCCGTCCCGGATTAGGGTTTGTTAGAGAAACCCTAAAAATTCAAAATGTGAATTTCAAATTTTGGAAAGGATAGAAAGATGCGCTTTGATGAGCTGATCAGCCTGGGGCATTCAGAAATTGAGATCAGCAAAGTCTTGCCCTTCAAAATTGCCTTTTTGTCCTCCCTGGTTCACTAGAGAGAGCCCTGAATTAGGGTTTGAGTTTCCCGGAGATCTACCCAGCCAAAAATCTCGATCCAAAGCTCTAACCTTCGAGTTTTGCAAGGAGCTTCCAGCTATGCCTTCAGATTCCAGAAATTCCTATTTTTGTGGAAACCCTAATTTTTAGGGCCAAATCTGAAAATGCTCGGAATTGAATTCTGATTGGACAGATAGATGCGCCTTGATGAGTAGAGTCAATCTACTATACTGATTTTCAAAAATATGTGGAGAGAAACCCAATCAACAAGGAACTCAAGCTTCCGTCACTGCAAAATGTCTTCTTCTCAGGTTAGCTCTGATACCATGTTAAATTTTGAGAATTAATTAATCATACTCTAGGATCTTTGTTGAGAGAATAACATATACAATATATCAATGCATGACAATCACAATATGACAAGCATCACAAGAATCAAAAGCATAAGAGACAAGAGACACAGAGTTTCTGTGGGAAAAACCCTAAGGTGAAAAACCCCACAACTTCCTCAGAGATAGAGAGAGCAATGGGTCAACCAAAATACAACCAAATAACACTGAGATAGTGTTAATATTTAATATGCTAAGACTGAAAATAGCAGCATTACATTCCATTTCACAATAATAGCATATACAGGATCACTGAAGAAACAACAAGCATAGCATAAACACAAGAGACACAGATTTATCCTGGGAAACCCTCATGGGGTAGAAAACCCAGTAAAGCTTCCTCAATATAGATGACCAGGAATACACAAAGATGCAAACCAAAGATATGATCTCCTCCTCCACCATAGCAGACCTCTCCTCCACAAGTGCTCCTTTCTCAAGTGAGTGTATGTGTCAAATGAGGAACACACCTCCTCTATTTATACACTACACTGACATGTATTTTACACAGGTACACGTAGGCTCGTATTTAACCAATGGGTTAAATACCCCACTACAACTGACTGGGCCGACCCCTCTAGGGTGGTCTAATAACCCTTTGACCCACATAACATATACAGGGCCGACCCCCACTAGGGAATTCTAATAACCCGAGTTACCACATTCCGATGGAGGAATAAACATCTCCGGATATACAATAAGATCTTCACGGAGGAATGAAACATCTCCGGAATAATAAAGTACAAATATAATATTCTTTGAAGTTACAATATCTCAACACTCCCCCTTAACGAGAAGGATATTATAACAACATCTGCACGAGCAAGGAGTCATCAACATCATACATGATACATCTATAAATCATTGGAAGCTTTCTCAACATCATCAGTAACTCAAGCAGTTACTGAACATCTTCAATACTGGAACATCGACATCTTCAGTATTGAGTCTTTATCTTCTGTAGCACTTGAACAGCTACAAGAATATCATCATCTGGATCCTCATGATTATCGTCATCACACGATCATCAGCATTGTCATCTCACGATCATCAACATCGTCATCTCACGATCATCAGCATCGTCATCACACGATCATCAGCGTCATCATCTCACGATCATCAGCATCGTCATCTCACTATCATCAACATCGTCATCACACGATCATCATCAGCATCGTCATCACACGATCATCAGCATCGTCATCACACGATCATCAGCATCATCATCACACGATCATCAGCATCGTCATCACACGATCATCAGCATCGTCATCACACGATCATCAGCATCGTCATCACATGATCATTAGCATCGTCATCACACAATCATCAGCATCGTCATCACACGATCAACAACATCGTCATCTAGATCATCACGATCAGCAGCATCGTCATCTAGATCATCACGATTAGCAGCATCGTCATCTAGATCATCACGATCAATAACATCGTCATCTAGATCATCACGATCAACAACATCATCAATACAAGTATAAATATCATTAATACAAGTATCCTCATCAATACAAGTATACACATCATCAATACAAGTATCCTCATCAATACAAGTATACACATCATCAATACAAGTATCCTCATCAATACAAGTATACACATCATCAATACAAGTATCCTCATCAATACAAGTATACACATCATCAATACAAGTATCCTCATCAATACAAGTATACACATTATCAATACAAGTATCCTCATCAATACAAGTATACACATCATCAATACAAGTATCCTCATCAATACAAGTATACACAATAGCAGCATAACCTGCAACACACAAGATCCAATTACGGGATGATCAATCCCTCTCACTTTAGGACATAGGTCCAAGGATGATACAATCCTGATCCGCTTACGGGATGATCAGTCCCTCTCAGTTTAAGACAACTCTCATGTCCATGGATGATGCAATCCAGATCAACTTACAGGATGATCAATCCTTATCACTTTAAGACACCTCACCATGTCGAGGGATGAGGCAATCCCAATCTATTTACAGGATGATTAGTCCTTATCACTTTAAGACATCTCACCATGTCTAGGGACGAGGCAATCCCAATCTATTTACAGGATGATTAGTCCTTATCAGTTTAAGACATCTCACCATGTCTAGGGATGAGGCAATCCCAATCTATTTATAGGATGATTAGTCCACTCAATCTCATTTAGGACTATCCTTCCTTTCAAAATTACTGGATTTACTGTCCAAGGATGATTTAATCCATTCAATTCATTTAGGACTATCCTTCCTTTCGGAATTACTGGATTTACTGTCCAAGGATGATTTAATCCACTCAATTCATTTAGGACTATCCTTCCTTTCGGAATTACTGGATTTACTGTCCAAGGATGATTTAATCCACAACCGTACATTTAGGACCAACGTCCAAGGATGACTTAATCCTCAACCGTACATTTAGGACCTACGTCCAAGGATGACTTAATCCTCCACCGTACATTTAGGACCTACGTCCAAGGATGACTTAATCCTCAACCGTACATTTAGGACCTACGTCCAAGGATGACTTAATCCTCAACCGTACATTTAGGACCACGTCCAAGGATGACTTAATCCTCAACCATACATTTAGGAACTATGTCCAAGGATGACTTAATCCTCCACCGTACATTTAGGACCACGTCCAAGGATGACTTAATCCTCAACCGTACATTTAGGACCTACGTCCAAGGATGACTTAATCCTCAACCGTACATTTAGGACCTACGTCCAAGGATGACTTAATCCTCAACCGTACATTTAGGACCTAAGTCCAAGGATGACTTAATCCTCAACCGTACATTTAGGACCACGTCCAAGGATGACTTAATCCTCCACCGTACATTTAGGACCTACGTCCAAGGATGACTTAATCCTCCACCGTACATTTAGGACTACGTCTAAGGATGACTTAATCCTCAACCGTCCACCAAGGACTTCATTCTCGAAGACATATGTCTACGGCTCTTCTTTAGGACTGAAGTCCAGGGATGATCCAATCCCCTCACATGTTCACCAAAAACTTCATTCTCGAAGACATACGTCTACGGCTCTTCTTTAGGACTGAAGTTCAGGGATGATCCAATCCCCTCACATGTTCACCAAGAACTTCATTCTCGAAGACATACGTCTACAGCTCTCTTGAGGATGATGCAATCCTATCATGTCCACCAAGGACTTCATTCTCGAAGACATACGTCTACGGCTCTTCTTTAGGACTGAAGTCCAGGGATGATCCAATCCCCTCACATGTTCACCAAGAACTTCATTCTCGAAGACATATGTCTACGGCTCTCTTGAGGATGATGCAATCCTATCATGTCCACCAAGGACTTCATTCTCGAAGACATACGTCTACGGCTCTCTTTAGAACATATGTTCAAGGATGATGCAATCCCCTTTTCACCTTTGACCCTATCTAAGGACCATCCACCAACCTCTTTGTCGGCATCACTTATATAGGTATCCTCATTATCGACCTCACTGTCGATGCAGGCAATCTCATCATGATTTATCACATCACTCCCCCTTTCGAGGAGGGTCCTTCTGAACTATATTAAGTTTGTCTCAGAAAACTTTACTTGAGGTAGAGGTTTGGTTAGTACATTGGATCGGTAGAGGTTTGGTTAGTACATTGTTACAAATTCAAACTTTTGGTTCCTTTCTGCACCATATCATCTGTGTATAGAAACAATATTCAACCTTGTAGCAAAGGTTGAGATCCTCATCACCCATGGTGATCATTAAGCTCATCAATTGATTATCGATCCTGGGTACCCATACAGAACCTGATTCACACTTCTTCTTTAATTACACCATTAAGAGAATGGTCTTATCTAGCCACTTGGAGCAAACATCTTATCATGATTATCTTCCTCTTTCTAAGAGAATTTTCTAGCCACAAGCCTTCTATAGTGTGTTTGATTTGTAAATCCTTTTGTTTGAACATCCATCGCTTGTTTAGTGTTCATCATTCATCATGATCTTTCCTACAAATAAAAATTAAGTACATGATTAGTAATACTTCATAATCATCAAATCATATTGACATGATAACCTATTATGCATACAGATATCATTTACATAGTTATGTAACTATTTTGACCAATACTTTGGCACAACACTTTCCCATATCCTGTATGCATACAGTGGCTATCTAGATGCCTTCCATCTCTACCAGAACATACTATTGAGAGTGTGCACAGATCTCAGCATGTCAGCAAAGAGGTTTCATTCTAGACAAGAAACAATGGAATGTTTGTCCAACTTACCAATCATATGCATATTAGTAGTATACTGTTCAATGCTCTATGAATGTTTACACTCAGCATGATATATTCTAGGAATACAAATATGCATACAAGCAATATCATTTACTATTTCAAATAACAACTCAAATACTTATCTTTTATGTTTGTGTGGTTGCCTCCCGCTTGATCTTCTATATGTCTTTTGAACTTCTATTCTTCATGTACCACTGTGCATGCTCAAGTGTGCACTAGTGTCATCCTCATACACAGACATACATTCATTAGTATATTCTCAATATTATCAAAACATTCTAGTTCTAAATAATCTTTGAAAATGTATAGTCATGATTATAGATAATATTCAAGGTTTCAAGGAAGTCTTCTTTTACTTCTGCATATTCTTGTTTGATCATAGTACTCTTCTGGTTAATTAGATCATCAAGATAAGAGACATAATATGCATAAACCCTTGATTACTAACTTTATCAATAAGCATAACCAATCATACCAAGTATACTTATATAAGGGATCCTAAGGTAAGATTCTAACTTGTCATAGGAAAACATACCTGGATTAGTATATCTGCTTAGCTATGTACAACATACCTAAACAATCTCTTCAATGATTTAGAGATCCTGAGCTAGAACCTGCATGTCTCATAGGTTAAGCATAATATAACAAATTCATACATACCTCGTAAGTAGAACAAAGATTATGGATGAGTCTTTGTCTTCATGTTGTCATGTTTTAAGGAGCTTGATTTGGCTTTTGTGATGTACCTATATCTTGTTAGCAAACGACATCAACCTCATACAACACCATAATGCATTAGTACAATCATATAGCCCTAATCAATGAATGTCTTCGATCATTCACATGCATTCATACTATTACTAGGGTGATAAGACAATTCTAACATTAATCAAGATTGTACTAATAAATAACATGAAGACAAACACATTATGAACTTAATCAAGAATCAGATTTCAAGACATACCTGAACCTCAAGTCATACCTGTCGAGACTTCTTGTAGTCTTCTTATGTAAGGCCTTAGCCTCAACTCCCCCTGAAACTTGATCTAGAGCTTGATTAGGGTTTGCTAGAGAAACCCTAAAAATTCAATCTTTGACTTTCACACTTCCGAATGAATGGAAGGATGTGTCTTGCTGAGCTGATCAAACTAGCATACTTCAATTTTGAAATCTCCAAAAATTGCCTTTCAAACTTCTAGATCTTCTTGACAGGATCCCGAACTAGGGTTTGATGAAGCCCACCCTTTTGCTCAATCAAAAGGTTTGATCCAAGGCTCTAAACTCTTATTTTTCTAAGGAGCTTCCAGCCGTGGATTCCGATTCCAAAAATTCTAACTTTCTCCGAAACCCTAAATTCCGGAAGCCATGAATAAAGGTGCTCCAAAAATAATTCTGTTTTGACAAAAATATGCACCTAATTGTTTTTGCTATAACTCTGAAATTTTTGCTCCAAAGGGTCTGAAAACGTTTCGTGTAGTATCCTGACCTGTCATCTTTCCATCCTGATAGGTCTGACCTCAATTGGATTTTCTAAGAGAGAGTTATGCCAAGTGTCGCAACGTGAACTGTTTATGGGATAAAACAGGAGAGCGAACTTGTACGACATGCCACGTGTCACTGTTTGACCTTCGGCCTCTGAAAACTTTTCCTAAGATAGCTCCCCCTGTTATATTTCTATCCTGACAGGTCTTACCTCAATTGGACTCTCTGAGAGAGAGTTATTCCAAGTGTCGCAACGTGACCTGTTTATGGGATAAAACAGGAGAGCGAACTTGTACGGTGTGCCACGTGTCACTGGTTCACTTTCGGCCCCTGAAAACGTTTCTTGAGATAGTACAGTCTGTGCACTACCTGTCACTTTTTACGAAATTTCATTTGGAGCTTCCTAGCCCAAGTTATGACCTTTTTTCCAAGGTTACCTGATTTTGACTGAGATCTGGAAGAGGCAGAAACCCTAACTTGTACTGATCATAACTCATAAAGTACAACGAATCTGAGGGTTCCCTTTGGAAAAAAGGTACCTGGGGATGTTATCTTCGACCTGTAAAATTTTCAGACCCTGAAACTTCGCATAAATGGATTTATAGCGAAAGTTCCACGATGACTGGTTTTTGCTATGTAAAACCCTAACCTTCAAATTGTCGTAAGTAAAGCAAGTGTCGTAAGTGCCATACCTTGCCTTCCTTCAGGTTAGCTCTGATACCATGTTAATATTTAATATGCTAAGACTGAAAATAGAATCATTACATTCCATTTCACAATAATAGCATATACAGGATCACTGAAGAAACAACAAGCATAGCACAAACACAAGAGACACAGATTTATCCTGGGAAACCCTCATGGGGTAGAAAACCCAGTAAAGCTTCCTCAATATAGATGACCAGCAATACACAAAGATGCAAACCAAAGATATGATCTCCTCCTCCACCATAGCAGACCTCTCCTCCACAAGTGCTCCTTTCTCAAGTGAGTGTATGTGTCAAATGAGGAACACACCTCCTCTATTTATACACTACACTGACATGTATTTTACACAGGTACACGTAGGCTCGTATTTAACCAATGGGTTAAATACCCCACTACAACTTATTGGGCCGACCCCTCTAGGGTGGTCTAATAACCCTTTGACCCACATAACATATACAGGGCCGACCCCCACTAGGGAAGTCTAATAACTCGAGTTACCACATTCCGACGGAGGAATAAACATCTCCGGATATACAATAAGATCTTCACGAAGGAATGAAACATCTCCGGAATAATAAAGTACAAATATAATATTCTTTGAAGTTACAATATCTCAACAGATAGTCTCCTAGCAGATGATTCTCCTCTTCCTCACTAGTGCGCCACTTCTGAGATGTAGAGTGAGTTACTTTTCCAAGTGAGTAAAATAGAGATCTCCTATCTCTATTTATACTCACTTTTTTTCCCAATGACCTTATGGGGCCGACTTGTCTAGTTAGATACATCAACATTATATTATATATAATTCTGGGATGACCTCTCATGGTGGTCTAATAACCCATCGGCAAGTACACACACTTGCGACACTTGTCAATCCACATGACGACACTTCCTTATAGAGGAATAACACATCTCTTATAAGGGTACAATAAATATATATAAAATACATAGATGAAATACATTCCGAAGTTACATATACATCAACATTGAAATATCCCACGGATATTCATCCTCCGTTGGCACTCTATGAGTTGATGTTTCGATCAATAGATCGGTTCTCCACTTAAGGAAAACAAAAGTATAAAAACTTAGTCTGTTCTAACTTAACTTACTTGAGAAAAGGATCTACTCTAGGTTAAATCTATTCTAAGGAAAAGCTTGTTGTTGTGCAGATCAACCTTGATGTGAAATGGATAAGTATGTTTGTCAACTTCAATAAAAATGTTAAAAGATGCATTTACTTATTCACTTAGATCATAATCAATTAATGAAAATTAAATGACGATCATTTAAGAAATTAAACCTGTTCAAGATTAACCTGTAATCACTTTGTTAATTGAAAAATTAACATTGATTAAATCTAATGTTGATAATTTGTAGAAATCGATAAAGAAAATATTCCAATTGACAAAAATTCAATAAATTATTTTCATAGATAGATAAGCTATAAAGAGAAATCAATACCACGGATATTTATGTAAATTAATGCTTGCAAAAGATCACACGCTGTAGATGAAAATTTGAAGAAAGAAATAAATATCTCTCAAAGAAACTTGAGGAATTAACAGAAGATGATACAAGAGGGAAAACTTTACTGTATTAATTGAAGTTTGTAAGAAATTAGAAAGCCCTGCTAAGACAGAATATCTCTAGTCACCTTCTGTTGACTTCTAACTCAAAAGTTATCAACCCCGAACATCAAGAGGCATTCCTCCTTAAATAAGAAATTACAACAGAGTACAAAATGGAAATTCCCAAAAGATAGGGATTACAATAATTCATATCAAGCTATTGATCCAGAAAATCCTGCCACTATAATATGAACAATTTTAGCTCAAATGATTCCCTCCAAGCTTATGATAATGTTTGAAATAAGGGTCATTTTCTAATTTTGGGAGAAATCCCGTAACAAAATTGTAGAATTGAACAACAGCCTATTGGCTGTCGATAACAGGAAACAAATGGTCTGGCAAATCCTCCAAATGGAATTCCTTGGAATCTTCCTGTTGATCCAAAACGTTTTCAAAAGTAGAAAAATCGGACAATGGGTCTTGCTTCGCGGGAGCTGGTGGACTAGCAGGTTCCTTATTGATTATAAAATCATGGATAATGGAGTCGTCTCGATCACTCGGTTGTTCATCGATTTTCCCTTCATTCTTTTGAGGGAGTGGTATGCAAACAAACAGAGTTTCAGAATTTTTCCCTTTGCTATCGCTGCTAGAATCAGGAATGCCTGTGTCAAAGGATGGCAACATAGGTTATTGGAATAGCAAGGGCTGAAGTTCTTCTTCCATATAAAATCCATCAAAGGATTCATAACCTATCTACATATTGCTCACACCAGATTCTTAGAAAGAAACCTTTCAACATAAAACACAAAGCTTCTCTAATGAATATAGACGATGAACTAGGTACTTCATACTTGTTTCCATATTTAAGAAAATCTAAAAAATCATAATGATTGAATATGATGAACTGCTATGATTAAAATCATACGAATTGGGAACTGCAATCATCCGAACTGTAATGAAACGACATCGTAGCCTGTGTTAATCCAAATTGGATCATAATAAAGTACACTTTTAATGGAATCGCACATGATTTGAAGTCGCATTTGAAACCTATCATTACATGCCAATCCAATCAAGCAATCATATGTTCAGAGGTGATCATGAGGTGAGAATTACAGTCGGAAACCTGATCGCCAAAACAATGAAAAACAAGGAAATGAAACGTAGAAGCAACGATGGAATCAAACGCATTGGATCCAAGGAATGAACGGCCGATATTAGCCTTTGCGGGATCCAGGTTTGGGTCATTGGTACTTATTTACAAGCTTATTCATGATTCCCGAAAGCTGCAACCCGAAAATTATGGGTTGTGGGTTTCAGGATTGAAAACTTGGCAAAATAACGTAAAGAGGGGTTCGCGAAAGCCGTGACCCGAAACTTGCAGGTTGCGGTTTTTGGAACCGGAAAGAATCATAAAGAAAAGGAAAAATATTATCCCGCATCCCGCAACCCAAAATTTTGGGGTTGCAGGTTTTGGGAACACACAACGCAACTAAAGGTAAAACAAATTCCCGAAATCTGAAAGCCGCAATTGTGGGTTTCGGGTTTCAGGATGAAGATTTCCCAAAATTATTAACAAAGGAAACCCCCAACCCGCACTTGTTGGGTTGCGGGTTTCGGGTGGAACAAAACCAAAGTCTGAAAAAATGAAATCCTGAAATCTGCAATTGTGGGTTTTAGGTTTCGGGTTATTGGATTTTCGGGTTTCGGTTTGGCGAAAGAAAATCACAAATTACTCAAAATTTAAAGCTTCCAGCAAACCAAAAACACTTAGAAAAATCCGAGAGAAAATGAAAATCAAGGCAGCCAAAGGTATAGGTATCAAGATCATAGAAACAAAGCTCAAATACTCCATGTTCACGAGAACACTTACCCAAGTACCTTTGAGTTTTTTTTGTTTTTTCTTTTAAATTGGGGCTCACGTGCTCGGCTAAAGCATGGGATCTATTGTGGCCACAACAAATGGTGACTAGATGGGAAGAACCAGTTATCTCTACAGATGAACTTTGGCTAGATAAAGTATATCAGTCAGCCACTTTTCAAACCTGAAATTTTTAGAAAATATCTATAAAGGGGACAATCAATAAGAAGAAAACATAAGATTGATATTTTCCCAACCATGATCACATTAAAAATGATGCAAATCTGATAAGGAGAATCAAGAAACAACATAGATCCTTTACCATTATGTAATCATCGAACGCCAGCTGGTGTTGAACTTGGGACAAGCTTAAAAATGCTCATGGATATCCAATTTACATATCACTTTGGTTTATTAATTGCTTTTATATACAAGAGTTTTTTTGGATATACACACATTTTTTATTTATTATTTATTTTTATACAAACAAAATTAACAGCTGCACATAAGACCTTGTTGATATAAGACCACTGCCCTAACTTGGTAATCAGATATTAGCAGTGCCATTCACAGGGCTTGATCTAGAAATTGATCAAGCTAGCTCGGTAAGGAGACCCCTTGTCCTTCAGTTGTGATATTGAAGGCAACTATCGTGGCTTGGTGACCACCTGATGATAGTTTCAGTCCAAATTAAACCCATGATCATGGTAGGGATGGCTTGTAATAACACCCCCTGTTCTTATACACAAAAAGCATCTTATAAGAGAAAAATACATATTTTATTCAAAGAGTAGACTATAAGGCCCTACTGAGGCTTGGTAACCTTATGATAGCAACGTTACTCACCAGTGTTAGATCATGAATGGATCAACCTATGATAGGATCTTCCACCTCTCAGTAAAACTGAAAGTCATCTTCCAAGTTTGGTGGCTTGATCTGAAGATGTCATTCCACTAAAAACCTATGAACCTAAAGGGTTGGCTTGAAATAAGATCCCCCTCCTTGTAATCTACAATTAATTAAGAAAATTGTTATCAAGGTGACTGTAAAAGGATCCATAGCAAATAAAGCTGGTCAGGTTATTATGATATGTTGTGACAATGAAACATAAGATAAGAATATTCCAACCATTCCCCATATCTCAATTAAACAGATAAAACATGTGAAAGATAATTACCAAGGTGGAAAGACATCAATCAAGGTCCTGTATTTGTTGATTGTGCATTCTTTACAAAACAAATTATGATATCAGCCGAAAAACTGAGACTTAACATATTATTCTGAACTTCAGTTAAAATCATCTCTGAGTAAAACTGGTTTTAAACCATTTCCAAATGTGTCGAGTCTATTATCAAAGAAAACAAATAAAATAAAACCAATCAAAATAAAGAAAGTAGAAAACACACAGCAAACCTATGTACAAAAGCACCAAATTGTTCAGACGAAGTACTTTTTGAGTAGTGAAACATTCACTCGGCAAGTCTCTATGACTCCCTCCATTGTTTGCAATTAGACAGTACTGGGACTCATATTTTCTATAATAATGAAAGGTCCCAGCCAAAGGCACTGGAATTTAGTGTACTGGTTTTTATCTTTATGTTGTTTGTCCCATCTTAATACCAAATCTCCAACTGAGAATTCCCTGTCAGATGAAGATTTCTCATCAAAGCATCTCTTCACCATCTGTTGATGTTGATATAGTTTTTTCTTTGCCTTCTCGCTATCTTCCTCTAGTTTGAGTAGCGTGTCAATCCTTTGCTGGAGGGGAGAAGAGCCATATTCTTAGATAGACTAGGCTAATTGCAATGAAGGGATGGTCAGATTAGTAGGAAGGACAACTTCCTTTCCATACACCAAATAGTAGGGAGAATTCCCAATTGCTGCCTTTGGGGTGATTTGATTTTCCCAAAGAGCATTATAGAGTTCTGTGTGCCAATCTTTATGATTAGAGGCTACATTATTCTTGAGAATATTTATCATATTTTTGTTTGAAGACTCAACCAACCCATTACCCCATGGGTAGTAATTGGCAGAAAACTTTAACTTAATCCCTCTTTCGAGGGCATATTGTGTCAGGTCGATCGAGGAAAAATAGGATGCATTATAAAAAAAAGGTACTCAGGGGTGCCAAACCTTGTAATTATATGGCTATCGAGGAAGGAAATTACTTGGTTTGCATTACATTTCCTAACTGGGATTGCATCTATCCATCTGGTGAAGTAATCAATTGCGGTAAGGATGTGTCTATGTTGCAGGGAAGAGGTAGGGTTTATTGGTCTAATAAAATCCAATCCCCACTGCTGAAATGGGAATTGAATTGTGACTAGCTGCAATGGAAAAGCAGGTTTCTTGAATGCCCCTATACATTTCTGACACGATTCACACCTTCTTATATAGGCATATGCATCTTTAAATCATGTAGGCCAGTAATACCCTGCTCGGAGAATTTTATGAGCTGTAGTTTCCCTTAAGAAATGGCCTCCAGCTGGTCCTGTATGAAATTGAAAGAGAATATCATTAGTCTCATCCTTTCCTAGACATCTAAGGAAAACCCCATCATAGATTTTTCTAAACAGAACTTCATTAATAAATTGGTAAGGAGCAGCTTTTAATCTTAATGCTCTGCGTTTCTCAAAGTCAAGGGTTTCAGGAGAAAACCCATGGTTTAGAAAAAACTTTATATGGTCATACCATTCTGACGTAGGAGTATCAATAGCATTGATAGAACCTATTGGAACATCTTCTTCCTACTCCCATTCAGTCTATTGCTGTGCTGGATTGTTTAACTGAGCAGGAAGAAGACAAAGAACTTGTACTTTTACAATTTTGGTTGGACTGATTTCCAGATCATACTCTTGCAAAGATGTCATCCAATGGGTTCTTTTCTCACCTAATTCCTTCTAGATTAGCACATTTCTAATGGCGGAATATGGCACAATAACCTTTGTTCGAGATTTTAAAAAATATGGCCTATAATGCTTAACAGATTTGTAAAATGCATAGGGCTGCTTGTCAATCTGAGAATAATTAAGCTCTACTCCTTTGAACGTTGAGCTCATAAAGGATATCGTAATTTCAATATCACCATCATGCTTCTGTGTCAATACAGCTGCATAAGAGAAATCAGTGGCAAAGTATAGAGAATAAAATATTTATCAAAGTCAGGGGACATGAGAGTAGGAGCCTCAGTAATAGCCCTTCTAATTTCGACAAATGCATCTTTATGTTCCTACGACCAAGTGAATTGTACATATTTCTTGGCTAATTGTTGTAAAGGTTTAACAATCTGTGCAAAATTAGGTACAAACCTATTTACAAAATTGGTCTTACCTAGGAAAGACTGCATGGCCTTGCGCGAACCGGGGAAGCCAATTTTTGAAATAGCATCGGTACATTCCGGGTCAATGATCATACCTTCTTTGGACACAATGAAACTGAGAAGCTTTCCTTCTATGACTGCAAAGATAGACTTTTTTGGATTGAGTGAGATCCCATACTTCCTGCAACGTTCGAAAACTTGTTTCAGGGAAAAAAGATGTTCATGTTGCTTCTTTGAATATATAGTGATATCATGTAAATAAAATACGACAGAGTTATGCATCAAACCTCTGAAAGTTATATCCATAGCTCTCTGAAATGTGGCCCCAGCATTTATCATCCCAAAAGGCATTCGCCTGTAGGCGAAAGTGCCCCAAGGGGTTCTAAAAGCAGTTTTCAGCTGGTCATCAAGAGTAAACATTACTTGGTTGTATCCTGAAAAACCATCTAGGAGTGAGAACATTTCTGAACCTGCTACCTTTTGCAGAATTTGTTCCATGGGTGGAACAAGATAATTGTACTTTTTGGAAGCCCGATTCAAGTTTCAGAAATCGACACACAATCTAATTTCGCCACTCTTCTTACATGCAGGCACCAAATTGGCAATCCATTGGGTGTGTCTGACAGGAAAAATGATTTATCAGCAGTTTTTCTAGTTCTTTTTTCATAGAAGGTTCCAAGATGGGGTGCATTTTCCACAGCTTCTGTTGGTAAGGTTTCACTTTCGGCTTCATAGTTGTATTTTGATGCATGATGCTCATATCAAAGGTTTTCAGTTCGTCATAAGTCTAGGCAAAGACATCTTTATATTCTTTACATAACTTGATGATATCTCTTCTTTCCTCAAAAGAACAATTAACTCTTATATTGATAAAATGGGGTTCTTGCTCAGTGCCTAAGTTGATTGGCTTGTAGTTAAGTGAGGAGCTCTGGGTTTTGCAATTGGTTTTGTGTCTGAACTTATCCTATAAATCGTAGAACTTCTCTAGACTGATAACATATTTCAGGATAACGTTTGAAGGATCACAGAGTGATTTTTCATGTTCTTCCTTGTCTATAGCCATGTTTTGAAACGTATCCTGAGCTGTGAGGAAGTCAAGTATCTATTGGTCATCATCAAACACTTTCGATTTTGTTACATTGTCAGGTATAGACGGCCTGTACATGAGTTCAATTGAAAAGGTTTGAGGTGACAAGCCCTCTGGTGGTATCAATCTAGATGATGTGTTTGCTAAGAGGTCAGCATCGAAGTTCTGTGACCTAGGGACTGAGTTAATGTTAAATGTAGAAAAGGAGTTGGTAAGTTCCCTTACCTGTTTCCGATAATTCATCAGGCGTGGAGACAAGCAGTGTATCTTATTCCTCACTTGTTTGACAATGATTTGTGAATCACCAAAGCAATGAATCACCTGTGCACCCATATCAATAGCTTTTTTAAGTCCCTATATAAGGGCTTCGTATTTAGCTACGTTGTTGGTACAGTCAAATTCCAATTTGCATGCTATCATAGTTTTAATCCTTTTTGGGTTAATGAGGAAAAAACTTGCACCATCTCCTTCCTTAGACTTGGAGCCATCAAAAAACAAATTCCAAGTAGTCGGATCTATCCTAAAATTTGTATTTACATTAGAAACATTATATACAACATCTTCAGAGAAAGGTACAATGGAAACCTGAGTGATCTGTGATTCCTTGTGTTCATTTTCATCTGGGGAATGGTCAGCTGGAAAATCTCCAAAGAAAGTGTCAAACGTGAAATGTTCAATGTGTGAGTTAAGATAACAAGCAGCCTCACTTGAGTCATTTAGATCTGTGACTGTTTGTTTCATGAATGGTTCCCTACTAATCTTAATTTTGTTGGGTTGTCCATTGTAGGGTAACCATATGTGATACCAATCAGTGGAAAAATATCCTTTGAGATTTTTTGACCAGTCTCTACTCAACCACATCCCATAGGATTTAGGGATGTCATCTATAACAATGTCAATTGTTTGATGAATCTAAGGATCAACAGATAAAGTCAACAACACATTCCTCAATCTCCCTACTACTCTTACCTTAGATCTGTCCAGCTGGACTATCTCAGTGGGGCAGGGTTCCCAAGTAGCATTAATTTTTCTACAAACAGACATTGGCATTACATTGGAAGAAGCACCAGGTTCTATCATGCAATTGTGTACGTTCCTGTTGAAGATTTCAAAAGTTAGCAAGAAAGGGGGTGTCCTCTTGCTTCCATATTTTTGATCTTCTGGTTAAGTGAGAGAGTCAAAGCTATTATTTTGTGATTCTCTTGGTTGTTTGATCACCATGCTTTTGGGTAAATAATCTCTCATAGAAGGGATCTTTAGAAGTTCAAACAAAGAGATATTTGCTTTAACTCTTTTTAAATCTTCAGCTAAACTATACTCCAATTAAGGGATTATTGTATCTTTCTGAGGAACAGTTTTGTCTTTGTTGGGAGGAGGTGTTGAAGACGAAGGCTCTTGAGTGGGATATGGTTTTGATCTAGTGTTATAAGGGTGTTGAACATTAAACACATTCTCAGGTTCTTCCTCTTCTTCATTCATTGGTAATTCCGAGAAATAGCTAACAGAATTTTCCTGGGGGTCTTCTTCTTCATCTTCTACTTTTGGTAGCTGTGAATCTTGGTTTGCTTGGCCTTCAAAAGTTTTAGGGATGTTTTGGGATTCAGTGGCAAGGGCTTTGAAAATGGAATAAATCTCTTCAGAATTTAACCCTTCATTAGGATTAGGAGGTGGTGGATAAGGTCTCCTAAAAGGTGGCCTTACAAAACCTCTGTTATTGTTTTGATTTTCATTATTGTTCTTTTTAAGATCAACCATGTCGTTTGACATTTTCTGAAGAAACTTCTTAATGTCGGTCATTTCAAAGGGATCCTTGTTTTGGATAGTGAGTTCGGTAGTATTATCAATCTTATTCCTAGATGTAAATGTATAGGGTTTTTCATCTACTGCATCAGGACTGTCTTTCAGACAATAGATGTCCTTTTCAACTTGAATGGCTTCAGCATAGGCTTCAAATAAGTTGTTTTTATGTGCCCTTTTTACCCACATTGCAATAGGAGCAGAAAGACCCTTTTCATAAAAGGAAACCAGAAGCCCTTTTGCTGGGAGAACAACAGCAGGGATTCTATTCTTTAGGTAAGAGAATATTTGGTTGTAATCTTTAACCCTTTCTTTGGTTCTCATTTTCATGGAAAATATCTCCAAAACTAAATCCTGTGGTGTTTTGTCTTCCCCAAACTTTTGAATACATAACTTTTCAAACTCATCCCATGATGTTATGGTTCTGGCTTCCAAGGAAAAATACCATGTAGAAACCTTTCTTTCAAAGGTATAAGGGAAGAGTCTGCAAACCACATCCTTGTGGATAACACTCCTAAGTCTAATGGCCTGCATGAAATTTTTCATATGATCCAGTGCATGTGACTTGTCGTCTAGATTAAATTTGGGAAGCCACTTCTCAGGGTTCTTAGGTAACCTGCATTGATCACCAAGTATCCACACAACATCTTGGTCAAGCCAAGGTCTGTTTTGGCCTTCCCCAGCCATCGGTTGTTCTTCTTCTTCTTCAGAGGAAGAATTAGAAGGATGTTCACTCTCAAATGAGGAGGATGAAGATGAAGGAGGAGAGGGTGGTGGCCCACCTGAAGGGATTGGTTGTGAAGCTTGTTCTATTTTAGTGAATAATAAGTCAAGATTGAATTCAGGGAGCTGCTATACTTGGTCTGATGAAGTATTTTGTTGAGTATTTTTCTCAGTGTTTTGCTCAATATTTTGCTCAATTGAATTTTGATTGACTTGATTTTATTGGACGTTTTCCTGTCGATTAATGTTTTCTTGGTGGATTGCTACCAATCCTTGAGTTCTCTATTGAGAGAGTCTCTGTTGTAATCTAGAAGCACTATCACTAGACCTCTTGAGTATTTCTTCAAGTAAAATAGGTCCTCTAGTGGGTGATGTAATAATAATATCTCATGTTGTTGGATCTCGGTGAGCTGTTGGGGTAACAGGGATAGTATTAGGTTGTTGCACCAGTTGCTCCGCAGAAGTAGATGCCTACGTGTGGCTCCAGGTAACAATTGGTATTCTTGCTGGAAGAGGTTTCTGAGTATTATGTTTAGGCATAATTCACTACTGGCCCTCCTTCTAGCGCCATTTGTTGAGGCCTCAGATGTGCAAGGTAAGTGCAAGGTGTTGGAATGGGTTCCAAGGCTCCCAATAGAGGGTGAAAACCAAGACTGAAAGGCTTGGAAAGACCCTATGCAAGGGAAGTTCTATCCCCAGCCTGTTTGGTATGGAAATCTCCCATGGATATTCAGCCTCTGTTGGCACTCTATGAGTTGATGTTTTGATCAATAGATCGGTTCTCCACTTAAGGAAAGCAAAGTATAAAAACTTAGTTTGTTCTAACTTAGCTAACTTGAGAAAAGGATCTACTATAGGTTAGATCTATTCTAAGGAAAAGCTTGTTGTTGTGCAGATCAACCTTGATGTGAAATGGATAAGTATGTTTTTCAACTTCAACAGAAATGTTAAAAGATGCAATTACTTATTCACTTAGATCATAATCAATTAATGAAAATTAAATGACCATAATTTAAGTAATTAAACCTGTTCACGATTAACCTATAATCACTTTGTTAATTGAAAAATTAACATTGATTAAATCTAATGTTGATCATTTGGAGAAATCGATAAATAAAAAATTCCAATTGACAA